>JAPMOQ010038814.1:236050-252044 GCA_026543055.1 Argiope trifasciata
CTGAAAATACAGGAAAAATATTATGGTTTAAAATATGGCTATCAGCTAAGCAAAATATTCAATCAGCAATAAAGAATGATGGATCCTTTTTGAGTTTTCTAAATGCTTTCTAAGTATTAAGATGCTTTCCATATCAAAACTAGGCAACTTTAAGCTTTCTCATAAGAGATCATGAAACAAATTAATGCATAAAATAAAATTAAAAAAACACTCAATCATCCTATATTGCTGCATAAAACTGTATAAATCTCTTTGATCCGTATCAAACATTCTTCCTAGTAAACAGCAATATCTTTTTAGGTGCATTGCTCTCAAAACTTGGATAGAATTGGGAATCAAAATGTATTAGTTATCGCCACCAGATTTGCAGAAATATAATTTCTTTAATCATGCAATAAAGATAAAGTAAATTTTATTCATGAATAATATATTAGCAACTTTGTATGCTTTATTTATATATTTGATTTTTGAAAGTCTCTCTTTCCCTTTAGCTCCATTTGTGCATGTTTCTGTTTCAATTTTAAAAAAAGATGCTCGAATTTTCGATTCAACAATTCCATGAATTCAAAGTTAGATAAATTAAACCATGTGAGAGAAAGGGATTTGGATATTCATCGTTTAGCCTGGCTACATGGAAAAGTCACCAAATAATTCAGACTTATTCCAAAAGATAAAGTTGTAACTTTTGAGTTGAAAACAAGTTGCCGCAGAACTTAACAGTTTTTTCCCTTTCAGGTCTAATTTTTTCACGGTTTTTAGCTTGTGTCTGGCTAACCAGAAAGAAATAAGAATTGGGATGTTAATATTATCTTTGTATAACTCCTTCAGTATCATAGATTTAAATTAAGAGATATTATTTATTTTATTAAGACTAATTTACCATAATCGATATTACATTGTGATTTATTAAAGTTTTGATTCCTGTAGAGTAGTCCATATCCGTAGTAATCATGATTATAAAGGTTAATTGAGAACATTGATGAAATCAGAGATGAAAGATTCTTTATCTAAATACGTAGAGAATTCGCCGGTTCTTGTGATCAAAATTTCCTATGTAGACATTTTATTATAACTTACGAACATGATGTCATTCATTCAATAAAAAACTTTTTAAAGGCTATGGGGCCTAATTCAACAATGAAGAAAAAAAGAGACGGGTAAAGAACTACAGATATAAAACGATTTGACATTTGACATTGATCGAAGAGCTGACAGCATACAGCATGAGATTATGACAAAGAAGAAAAATCAGAAGAATAAACGCCAACGGCCAGCGAAACTCTGCAAACTCATCAACCCTTGAGGTATCTGTCATTTCTTTGAAAAATTGGATTTAAAAGAAAGATTCTTAGATGCATTGTCAATTATAATTCAAAATACTATAAATACAATAAAATTTTTAGAAAATATAATATTTACCGAGAGGAAAATTTGTAATAAATTTTAATGAAATTTATCCAAAACGGTTAACAGTCTACACAAAAGGGTAATGCAGCAATCCTATTTTTTTGTACACAAGTTATAGAATACAATGATGAATAAAATGAACCAAAATCTAAGAAACGGAAAGAAATTATGATTAAATATATACGTATATGTGCAATTTTTCCATATACAGTGAAACCTCGTTACAACAATATTTTAGAGACCAAATAAATATATTGTTGTAGAGAGGCATATTGTTATATCGAGGGCCAACATATTTTGAACATTTAATAAGAGTTTTTTTTTATTATTATTAGTTTAAGGTGCATAACATACTACTTTTAAGTCTATATTTAGAAGAAATTAATTTGTAAAATACTAATAATAGTGGTTTAAATACTAAAAAAAAAATAAGATAAATTCAGAAAATAAGCACATAAATATTCACATACCTGAAAACACTTTTTATTGAAAATAATCCAATATTTTTGTTTGTTTATTCATTTTTTTAACTGTTAAGTTCACCAATACTGTATGCATTGAGTCTAGTGCACGAAAATGTTCTTCATTTGTCGACGGAAGGCTTGAAAAAAATGTCCGTAGAGAATTCACGGATTGAAGAGCTTCCTGGGATGACAATAAGGACTGCGATGGACCTGTATTATCATCATCATCAATATCAACATCATCTTCATCATTGTTTCCTATCTCATCAGTAATTTCAGAGAGAATATCTTCATCAGTAACTGCTGCGAAAACCATAAGATCATCATCTGCTGTTAAATAGTCTTCTATACTAATTCCAAACTTTTTACCGCTTGTTTCCTCAAGTTGGGATACGGATTTTTTGATGTGCAAAACACATTCTTGATCATCTGAGAGATCATTGTCTATGGAATTTTCATCATTATCAGATTTCTTATCTTCCATAACACAAAGACCGGCCTTTTTCCAGCAATTCCGAATGGTTTTTTCTGTTACTTCCCACCAACTTCCAGCAATATTGTGACACGCTTCCTTGACATTTACAGCTTTGAAAGGGTCTTCTACTTTATTTTCAAAGTTTACAAGTATGGAGTCCACCAACCGTTTTCTGTAATATCCTTTGAAGCACTTAATTATGCCCATATCAAGTGGCTGTAAAATTGAAGTGCAATTGGCAGGGAAAAAAGCTATTTCGATATTTTGTAGCTTTGGAAATGACGTGTGAGCACCGCAGTTATCTATCAACAAAACGATTTTTTTTCTTTCTCTTCTTCATTTCATTGTCTAACTTCTGTAACCATTCGGAAAAAAGTTTAGACGTCATCCAAGCCTTCTTATTTGCTTTATACTCCACGGGAAGACTTTTCACGTTCTTAAAGCACCTTGGCTTCAATGATTTACCAATGACGAGAGGTTTTATTCTATGCGTTCCTGTGCTATTTGTACACAGAAGAACAGTCAGTCTCTGCTTTGATTTCTTCCCTCCATAACACTTTTCACCCTTGAATGCCAATGTTCGATCGGGTAGGAGTTGGAAAAACAGCCCAGCTTCATCTGCATTATAAATGTCTTCTGGAGCATACTTTTCTAAGATTTCTTTCATCTTGTTTGGCCGCCATTCATTTGCATCGTTTATCGGGGCTGACTTTTTCTCTTCGTGAACTTCTTGGAAAGTTATTCCATGACGATCTCGAATACGCATTTACCAACCATTGCTAGCTTTGAAAGTTTCGTTCCCTAGCATTGCTGCAAATTTCCGTGCTTTTGCACATAATAAAGGTCCATTTATTGGGACATTTGTTGCTCTCATCTCTTGAAACCATTTTAAAACAGCAGCATCAATGTTTTCATTTGTCGCAACCTTCAGTCGTTTTCGCTCTGGGTTAATTTCATTTGAAGTTACAGCATCTTCGATTTGCTTTCTCTTCTTTAGGAAGGTTGCAACTGTAGATTGCGATAATCCATGTTTCTTAGCCGCATCAATCTGCTTCATTCCCTCATCAATATCATTGAAAACTTTCAGTTTATCTCGAAAAGATAGTTGCTTTCGCCCAGCCATCTAAAGGCCTTATCACACGACAAAATATTTTCGGCCTTTCCCTCAGCAAACGACAAGGAAAGTGACGTCACTTGTGTGACATCACTTAAAAGTTTCACATGATTTGTTGAATTTCGTTCGCGGACAATATTTTCGATAACATTTTCGAACTTGTTCGAATAAGTTGTCGATTATGAAACTTGCTTGACCGGTTTTTGAGGGTAGAAACGGAAAAGGGCTGGCGACATTTCACCGTGTGATAAGGCCTTTAGGGAACAATATCGCTTGAAAGAAAGAAAAGTTTAAACCAAATGTTTCGCCTAGAGCTCAAAATCGTTAAAGACTATAAAACAACCTTTGAACTCACTTTTCAGTACGTCACTTAACAACACCCCGCCTCCATCTCCCTCTGTTCCTCTAACAAAGGGCACTTGTTCTGTGACAAGGTGAAAAGACAGGTCCAGATGTCCTTAAACCTTATCAGAATTCCAAAGCTTACTGGGAAATGAGACTAGGCATACATTTACACTTCACCCCCCCTCACCCACTCCAATTCCCAAAAGGGTGGTCTCCATCTGTTTTGAAATCTGAACAATAGCTATTTATTCAGGGATAAGTTGAATATCCACAATGAGTCTTAATAGACGGAAAAAATAACAAAAGAAAACGAAAAAAAAAGCGTTTGAAAATCAAAATATTACTATAAAGGGAGAAAATAATACTGAAATTTAGATTGAAAAAAATCGTTTTACAGAGGTTTATTGTTCTAGAGAATATCGCAATATTGAGGGGAGATTAACATTAGTTTATATACAAAATCGCCGGGGCCACAAAACCTTATTGTAGTAGAGGGAGTTATTGTTGTATCGGGTATCGTTGTAGCGAGAGTTTATTGTATTCACAACTCAAAACAACTATAAATGAAAAAGAAGTTCACCAATGATAAAACTTTTGGGTCATTTCATTGTCCGCATCATTTAATATACACGCTTTCATTTTTATGAAAATACCTCTATTAGATTTTCAGATACCATGTTAATCGTGGAGGATTTTTATGATAGTTAAAATTTTGAGAAAAATGAAATTTAAAAACAAATATTAACCTAATAATATGTTACGCTGTATGATAGGTGAGGTCTTCCTTTTCCTAGTAAGGATATTAAGACTGTTTTGGAAGGAACAAAGTCTGAATCACAAGAAATAACAGTTTTTTTAATAAATTCACCAATGTGGCCAATAACCAGTGTTTTTAACGTTGTCGGGTACCTTGAAACAAATCAGTCTAGTACAATAGTGAATCTTTAGCTGGATATTATTGATATCCAGCTAAAGATGTACTATTATAAAGGTTGTGTATGATCTGAGTCTTCTCCTGATCTTGTGAATTTATAAAATTTTATTATTTTGTAAAATACATTTCGGTTTTGCTAATTATTGAATATTCTGATCCTTATGGATTATATTCAAGGTGATTATCTTTAAAAGTAGCTGATATTGAACTGCATTAATAATATATTCGCATCTTAATGATTATTTACTTCGTTTCCAAGCGTGTCTTGTTCTATTTTTTTATGTCACTGCCAAAATCATTTATCTAAAATGTCTCCCAATAATCAAATTTAAATATTCAAGGCAAATATTATGAGCAATTCGAACATCCATTTTGACAAATTTAACAGCTTGATCATTGCAAAATGTTATTCGAAAATGCATAATTTTATTGTGAAATATAAAAAAAATTAATTGAAAAGGAAGAATTTGTTGAAATGTCTTCAGCTTTATACTGATTTTTTAGCTCACTAGAGGTTTGTTTTGAATGATATAATTAAATAAATGTATAAAAAAACTACATTTGTTTCTGATATAAATCTTGTCATAGCCGTATCAATTTGAAGCAATTATCAATTTTCTCATGCAAAACAGCTTCAAAGAATTATATTCTGAAGAATGTCATGGTCTTACTAATCGTTATATTTAACCTGATATAAATAGTCCCTCGTACGGTACACAAAGTTCACATATCCTAAGTACAATACACAAATTATAATTGAAATTATCCACACAAATTATTACACAAATTATAATTGAATTATTATAATTGAAATTATTAGTAAATGTATGAAACCGATTTGTAATCCAACGTGAGTAATGTGAAATAATATTTTTTAAAAAAAATCTATCCTATTTAACAATAATAACATGCAAAATTTTACAATTAAACTGAATAACTTTATTTCAAAAAATGTAATAATAACATATAAATAATATTTATTTGTCTAATATTTAAAGGAATTTATTAAATAATTTGATCAATTATCTTCATAATCAATTATCAATTATCTTCATCAAATGTTCTAATCATAAGACTGGTTCAGACCGTTTAATTTCTTAAAAAAAATAACTTCTTAACATTTATGAAATTGTTTAGAAAAATCAGGTAACAATTTAACAGAAATATATAGTTTTTTTAAAAATTAATTTTAATATATTTTTTAAAAAAATTATATTTTTTATAGTCGAATTTACTACCAGATTTACTTCCCAGACACAAAAGAAGACAAGATAAATGGAAGTAATAAAAAAGTTTAATTTATACCTTACTTAAAAGAAGTGAAGGAGAATATAAATATAATTTAATCTGAGGACAAAAAATGAAATTTCGCTTGATCTCAAGTCAAAGAATAAAAAAATAAAGAAAAGCTGATAAATTGTATCTTTTAAAAGAAAATGCGCCACATAAATACTTTTAAAATGATAGTGAAGGAAAATATACAAAAATTCAAAAAATAATAATAGGGTATGAAATATAATAGGATGTTTTATAATTATAAGAAACATAATGATAGGGTATTTTTTAGTATTGCTGCAAAAAAAATTCAAAGGTTTTTTTTAGGTGTAAAAAATTGTATTATCATTATTCTTTAAACATTGAATGATTAATCCAGAAAATATTTCAAATTAAAATAATAATTTTTTATAAATATGAAGCAGTAAATTAAAAAAGTAATAAAAAATAATGCTTTTGTATTGCTTTTGATTAAATATTGCTGATATATATTTTGTAAATTTTTAAAAATGGTAGAATGTATAATCCATATTTTTTTTTCTTTTCAACATGATTTATGTTGAATTAATTTTTAAGAAATGCTATAAATTAAGAACAATATCATTTAATGCATGATATTTTTATTGTTTTTGAATAAAATATTTTCCAAGTAATTCCTGGAATTAATAAAAGTAGATTGTCACATTTTTTAAACATTATTGCACCTAAGCCTTAAAATAATGATCAATAAAATAACTAAATTTGAACAGTCTTTCGAAGCTGAATATTTTCGATACTGAAAATGTTAAGAATATTCATAATTCAATAGAAAAAAATTACGAAGCCGCCATTAGAATTTTTATTTATTTATTATTCTCTTACTTTTTCCAATGTATTATTTTTATGTTAAATAAACGTGCGAACATATAGTAAAAGTAAATTTTAAGAATTTTAAGAAGAAAAAATTCTTCAATTAAGGCTTCATGATGTTTAATGAGTTTGAAAAAATATTTTATTATACCTTTATACTGATTTCATACTCCTAACCTTTTTGCTCACCTTGTCATTCGTTATTTTTTTTAAAAAAAACAAATGACATAAGAAATTTTTGTAGATTACTTAGAGACATTAAAGGATAAACCGTGATATTTGAAGAGATTAAAGAATCAAATGTGAATCAATCAATGTTTCAATCAATGGAAAATCAATGTTTTTGGCGATTTGTCGCCAAATTTATGTATTTCATGGCAATTTACATTTCAACTCTAAACGTGTTTGAATCTATTACTTAGTGTCCCAAAGAAGGATGGATCGTGATGGCCTAGAGGTAAAATCTCGGTTTTGGTACCAGAAAGCTTCAAATACCGGTCGAATCGAAGAGACACCTGTCTTTTATGGTATCTGAGGAGGTCTGGTGCATGTCAAATTCTCCACACCCAAACATCCAATCTCGGGAAATGTGTAATTCCTTGGGACGGGGATGCTATCACAGGTGTCCTCTTATTATGGTTAGAAATTACTGCGTCGCTTCCGAAGTAGCATTATTGTTGTTTCATGAAAAAAGTCAATAATATTACTACACTAAACTAAATCGATTGGACAGCTGCATATTGCTTAGATTATTATGAAAATTTGAGAAAATCTCTGAAGTGCTTGATCTTGCATTGTCCCTAGAATATAAAGTTACCTTTCGTTCAAAACTTATTCATGTATATAACACTTTCCCGGTATTATCTCGTAAGCAGGATAGCTGGAACAAGTTTGATTGGATTTTAATCCACTTGGAATATTTTGTTAGTAGTGTAAAAATCTCAGAAGTGTTCGTAAATGGCCCATATAGCTCAAAGGGAGTGGAAATTTTTATTTCAACATCTAACATCATCAATACTGAAGTAACATCCTGCTGCACTTACAATAAACAGCAGCCCACAAGTAATAATCGATATCAGACAACAACCACAAAACACAAAGCGGTCAAATAGGACTCAGCTATAGGAGGAAATATATGTAGCCTTCCTCTTCAGTCTCTCTAAACGTTTGAGATTCCCCGCTGTCTCCTCACTACTCAACACACGACTTCGTTCTCTTCTATGATAATCTCCAAAGTTTGGTGTACAGATAAATTCACCAGTCATTTGATTATTTGAACTTCAATGAAATGCTTGCACGTCGCTGGATAGATCCAAGAAATTCGCTGTTTACTTGCAATGCCAATCTATACTACCCTTTGAGTGTCTTCGTCTTCGACTGCCAGCATATAATAGTTTCTGAAAAGGGTAAAGAAACTTTTCGAACCCTGAAGCATGTCTCAACTCGTATTGGTCCTATCGCCAAAATCCTAAAAGATTTTACTGTCATCATATTTTATGATCATTATCTATTCACCTAATAGCATATATTTTATGATCATTATCTATTCATCTAATGGCATCTATTTAATAATCACTACCTATTTATCTGATAGCATCTATTGTATGATCATTATATATTCATCTAATAGTATCTGTTTTATGATTATTATCTATTTATCTAATATCATCTATTCATTGTCGAGCCAAAAGTTCATTCATAAGGCATTCGAACAACATCTAATACAGTTGATCGTAAAACTATATTTTCTACCAGGGAACTAATTTTACATAATCTATACCAATCTTTTATTGTCTTCGACTACCAGATTATTATAGTTTTTGGAGCAGGGTAGTGAAGGTTTTTGAACAATCAGAAATATATCAACTAATATTGCCAAAATCCTTGAAGATTTTATTTTCATCTATTTGAGATGATTATCATAAATATATCAACTCCTATTGCCGAAATCGTTGAAGATTCTTTCATCTATTTTTGGATCATTATCTTTTCATCTAACGTCATCTATTCAATGCCGAACCAAAAAAAAAATCCTTCACCCGGCACCCGATCAGTATCCAATAGGTAAAACGGTCTTTTTTACGATTGAACTAACTGTACAGAAAAGTAATGTTACAGATTCTTAGCAATACGGAAAAAGTCATTTTAAACTTATCATTTAAAATACATTTGGTATGAATAATAGAGCATTATGGTAACACAATAAATAAATAAAGATTAATTTATTCATTCTTTTCATTTCATGGAAAAGAAAAAAGAAGTTTAAAAGTAGAAATTTGAAATGAAGCACTTTCACTCCAACAAACAAACAAACAAAAAATAGAGCAAGTACGAAATTGTTACTGAAGGGAAATATAAATATGCTATTAATAATGATGATCGACATTAATATGTTAATATTCTTTATTAAAATCCTCTGAAATGCTTTAGTACAGAAACAAAAGTACTGAATCAAATACATGTTGTTTTTATTTTTTCCAAACTGAGTAACATGCATAAATTTTCAAAAACTTTATCAGAAGCTCAAAGCGTTTTATCTGTGTGAAAGCGGGGTTTTTTAAAGAATATTTAAATGCTATTGGAACTATATTTCCTTCATTCTAATTAATATAAATGTAAAGTACGCCTACTTAATAAAATAATATTCTTCAAACAAAAGGTAAGTTTTAAGTGACATAAAAAGTTTTATTATTGCTAATTTTTAAAAAACTAAGAAGAAAGAGGAAAGCACGAATCTTTTAAATTTCCAAAATCTTACTTCTGGAATCTTAATTATAGTTTCAAACGGTAATACAAAATAATATATAAAAATATCAAAAACAAGCTAATATATATTGAAAAATATTTGTACATATGATTAGTTATAATAAAGCCAAACAAAAAAGATATTAATCCCGCAGAAAATAAAGGTAACAAATTGTTAATGGCAGAAACTATTTCTTTTTTTATATTTTTATAATGATTCCTAGCTATTAGAGATTATAAACCTAGAATAGTTTATTACTATTATTATTATATATGAAACGAATAAATCAATCAAGGCATAACAGAAAGAAAAACTGGTTTAATCAAAATGTATTGTTGTATAAAACTGTATAATTCTCTTTGATTATAAGAAACAATATCTTTCTAATAATTCTAACAGACGTTGAATTTCCTTTGTTTGTGAGAACACGTTCTAAAATTAGATGGGAGTATGGAATTAAAATGCATTAATTACGCGGAGTTTGACAGAACAAGCAGCTTTTCAGAAATATTTTTTAATTTTCAGTTATAGAAAAAATCGTCCGTTATTTGGCTCATAAATAATGCAGAAGAAATTTTTATTGTATTGTTTATGCATTCGATTTTTCCAAAATCGATGCAAGAAAACGAGTCTCTTTGTTAACACATTTTTATTTATAATATATAAAAAAAAAACTCAGAAGATGCAATTCCGTGATATTTAAATTAAAATAAATGAAACATATCTTTGCATATTACCTTCGTTTAAAGTTTCATTTCTTCACTTCCAATCATCAGATTATATCTCCTAAATGTATTACTTATTTCATGGTGTTTAATTTATCTATAACTATTCTAAATATACATGTCTTTTTTTTAGTTCTATTCTAATAAACTTCTAGCATATGAATTTGTAATTATAATAGCTTCGTCAATATTTTCCTCTTCGTAAATATTTTTTAACTGTTTCTGTAACACCTGTCGTTTGAAACTTATATAACTATTAAAATTTTAGTATTTTAAACGTTTATTTTTGATAATAGCTTTTTATTATGTTATATGTTATCTGACTGCAAACCGGAAAATCTCGAGTTCGATCCTTGGCGGAATTCAACCTAAGCATTGGCACAATTTCAGGTAAGCTCAATCGCCAAATTAATGACCTCTGAAATGATGAATTTTCAACAGCTGTGTGGCGCCATCTACCAGCAGCACAAAAACGCAACCAAAGCAAATTCGTCAGACTCTCTTAAAGCAGCAGCAACCACAACTATCTCTCTCAGCAACACAAACTCGTCAGACTCACTTGACGCAGCAGCAACTCTCATTTGTTAGCCATAACGCTTGGTGCAATAAAATCGTTCGTCTCTTACCGACTCACTGGTAGGGAAGTATTGTGGTGACATCTTAATAACCCAGTAACTACTTCTAAACATCGGTGGTCACTTTTGTATAGCGGATAAGTTACTCGGATGCAACTCGAAAGATCGCGAGTTCTATCCGCGGAATTCCGCCTACTCATTGGCATAATTCTAGCCAACACCTACGCACAAGATTCATAGAAGAAAAAGAATCAATTTCAAATTTTCTTGCACATTATAGATTCTGGCTTCTATTAGATAATTTAATAAGGATTAAAAGTGTTTTTTCGGTTAGCCGGGAATAGCGAGAAACCGCCAAATTATATTGAATTCCGCCAAATTTTTTACAACCTTCTTCAATGCTTCGCTTGGCAACTTGGCTTGCATGTGATTCACATTGGCGACATTTGCAACCAGATAAAGGAAAAATACTGTATTAAATAAATATTATCCCTACCTCTAAGAAATGGCATATAAGCAACATCACAATTTAAATAAAATTAAAATTACTAAAATTTTTATTTCTTAAAAAATTTGGGAAGCTCAGTTCACTTCACTTTTTATATTGAGCATTTTGTTAGAACAAGTAGATTTACTAAAACAGTAATTTAGAAATTTTTTGAAAACAGTTTTGTTTGTATGTGGAACACAATCTACCATGTTATACCATCATATGTTTTGATAAATTTGAATTGTAAATGAGAAAAATTAGAAATCAGTGTTAAACTTTAAAAATATTCATGAAATATGTGGTTTTAGCTTCAGTAAAGCAGAATAAATTTCAAAGTTAAAAAAACTGTTTATAATTGAAAAAATAGAGAAAAAAAACTTTAAAAATATATAAGGAAATACCAAGTAATTATCGACAAAAATTATTCATAAGATTATCATTTAAAACTTTAACAATTCCAGCAATAAATAAAGGTTATCTATCTTGAACTCACGGACGTATCTAATAAATATTAAAATTCCCAGGTAAAGTTGAATCAAATTTTCTCAAAACTTCTTTTTAATCAAAAATTTCTGGGTAATTTGTTAGTTAATTCACAACCATGTCATTCTCAAAATGTTAGTTTAAGGCACTATGATAAGATTGCTCCAACTTGAAAATTAAAGAACACAAAAGTAAGAAAATTAAATATTAGAATATTGCAGGACAAAATCAATGTTGTTTATGACAAAATTAATAACAAATTTACTAGTTCCATATAATTTTTAAAATTGCTCACAACCTAAAGGTATTGATTGAATCGTAACTAATAAACTAAATTTTATATTACCCTTCCAGCGGCACGGCCGTCACACCAACCTGAAAGTTCACGCATATTTCCCCCATACGCTATAGTAAATTTCCCCCATACGCTATTAAAATTATATTGTAAATAGCTTAGAAGTAATAACTACAATTACTTTAAACATTCTTTATTTAAAAAGAAGCAGAAACAGTATAAACATAGATTGCAATAACAACATAAAATGACCACTGGTTGACTGTGGTCCTTTTTTAGTTAAAAATTCATTTGTGATTTAAAATAATATAAATGAAATAACCGATATTTTGACAGAACAATTTTCATATAAAATATAGAAGTGCAAAACATAATACAGAATTTATGTATAGAAAGGAAAAAGTAATTGAAAGCTAGATATAAAAAGGAAGAACATAGTTTCATTGTTATTTCATTTCAAATGTGTTTAGTGTGCTCCAAACATATAAATTTCGGGCAAATCTCACAACTAAAGCTGATGATTCTAGTCCGCTTTTCATTTGAGTAGAGTTGGCATCTTTTTTTCTTTGACATCACATCTTCCACTTCTTTAAAACCTAGTTCGGTTTTTCGCTTTAGCACTTTAATTTTAGCTCAGTTAGAAGAGACTTGGGTGCTTTTATTCAACATTGTCCTTCGTAAATGCATTTGCCAGCTGTCGCCAGTCAAAAACAACACAGTAAAAAACACATTTGTTTTGTAAAATCATACAAAATCAGATGTAGCAAAAACTTACGTGAACGGTCGCGCATACCTCTAAAATACAAATATCTGATCGGCAGGGACCTATTATCATAAACTTACAACGACAACTGAAAGTGTTTCAAGTGGAGAGGGACAAATAGCCAAGGACAGTCGTTCCCAGGACCACTAGATCTAAAGATATAAACGTAATTGATTTCTAGGGTATCTCTCACATACGCGCGCCGGCTGTATGGTTAAATGAAAAATATATACTACTGATTTTAAAAGTGCCCCAAAACCTTGAATCCGTGATTGAGTGTCGATCCATGAACTAAAATTTATATTAAAGATTATCTTCGTTTTGGATTCCTCCATTTCATTTGGAATAACTTCCCCCTCGCTAAAAAAGAGAGAATGTGTGATTGAATAGGGATCCACGAGCAGAAATTTACACTAAAGATGAGTTGTATGTTAAATACATCCATTTGGATTGAAAGGTCATCCAAAAAATAGAACCCTGGATTCAGTGCTGACCTATGATCTGAAATTTATAATAAAGATAGTCTCAATGGAAAATACAACACTTTGAGTTCAAAAATGCTCGAAAAAATAGCTACGTATTAAATGATGACCACTGATCTAAATAATTTGCCTGTAAATTATCATTTATCAATTACTTCTTAAAATAATATCTCATTATCAGTGCTAAACTTTCATAATTTCAGCATTTCCTCTACCACAAACAATAAGAAGATAACAATAAGATTTAGATACAAATCTGCCCTGAATGCATATTTTAATCTTTATTCTTAATGAGATAAACTAATTGAATTGATTAATTTGGAAGCAATTGATATTTTTAAAAATAAGTATTATCTTATTACATGTCCAAAATTATTTTTCTGTTTTTTTAATTATCTATATAAAGTAAGTAGCTTTAAATAATTGTCTAATTTAACTCCAATTGTGTCTAATTGTATATTTTTCCATTCAAATAAATAATAGAGCGAAAGGTAGAAAAATAAATAAAAAAATATGTTATTACAAGTTAAAAGTCATTTAATGTATAAATCCTCTAGCATCAATATCAAATTTAAGTAAAATTCTGTTATATATAAAATACCCACTTTTTTAATAAAAAAGTTTAGATTTTTTTATTTATATTATATTATTTTTATCAAATTGATTTGATTGCTAATTCCCCCAATTTTTTAGCACATTTTATTAAATATAAAGAAATTGAAGTAAAATACATCCATTATTTTCATTTCAGATAATTTTTCATTTCGAGTTCCAATTTGCACATATTAAACATTTAAGAAATCAACATCATTAAAAAATACTTATTTGTTTAAAAAAAACCCAGAGCGATCTTAACGAAGCATAATATCTCTCAATTACTGCATGAGGAAAGAGAAACTTCGACTTCCTGTTATTAATTACTGAAGTTCGCAGGAACCAACGGTAAATCACTTTGCATATATAATGTATCTAAATATATACGGTAATCAAATTATAGTACGTAAAGTACTGTTAATTGTTTTAATGGCTCCATATATCATGCAGATATTTGCAGATCGTTTATTTCGGTATTCAATACATTATTATAAATTTCTCTACTTGACGTAAGCTAATTTATCATTTTTGTCTGCAAACGATTCGTTAAATTTTACTTCTTGTTACGTTAAGAACAGAAAAAAATTCCCATTTGATAATTTATTAATTCCATATATTTAACTTTCATTGAGCCTAAAGAAATATTTTACAGTGAAATCATACTGTTTTTGAAGATGATTTCTCTAAAATAAATCAAACTTATGCTTTTTAATACAGGAGCTTTACATTTAGATTTCTATCTTATTTTGAATTAAATCTCTATCTGAATTTCTATTATATTTTGAGCTATGTCTCAGTCTTCCAAAATATTCTTTTTCCATTCATGGATACCTAAATAACGAATATTTGTCAAAATCTTGCGTTTAAAGTTTTAAAGATTAAAATATTTTCTTTGTGTCTAAAAGGATTAATCTTAACGATTAAAATGTTTTCTTTGTTGTTTAAAATATTTTCCTGCACTTGCAGGAAAATAGAAATAATATTACTTTCTCTGCAGTTCTCCAAAATATATTGTAAATTAAGGTTATATACAATGTACACTTATTAATAAAATACATTTTTTATGAGTTGTGGTCAGGTGAGCAGGTCCATTTCTGGCTATCTGTAGCCACTTTCGTACCGTATCTTCAGTGGCCAGGTGTCATCTGCATTCATATTCAAGCCTATGGTTTTAGATTTAACTCTGTTTCCTTTATCTTTTGTTGAGCTTACGAAATCCTTTTTGTGTTATATGTATATTACATGTATATATTATCCGTATATACTATTTATATCTACAAACATTATCCATATATATTACGTTTATACTGAAATATTACCCATATACTTTGTATGTATATGTGAATGTTATCCATATACGAATATGTAAATATTATCTATATATGTTACATGTATATGTAAATATTATCCATATATGTATATGTACATATAATCAATACATATCATACGCATATTTTAATATCATCCACATATATCATATGTATTTTATCTATATGTCATATGCATATATAAATATTTATGTTATATGTATAGATTATCCATATTTTGTTTTGAAAAATGAACTGATTGATATCGCTCATGCCATTTTAAAATGATGTAGCCACACTTTTGCTAATGTTCCTTAGGTCCGTCTGCATTTATATATTATATATATATATACACTGAAGTGACAAAAGTCATGGGATGACTGTTAATATCGTGTCGGTCCTCCTTTTGCACGGCGAAGTGCAACAACTCGGCGTGTCATGGAGTCCACAATTCGTTGGAAGTCCTCTACAGGAATATTGAGCCATGCTATCTGTATAGACGTCCATAATTGTGAAAGTGTGGATGGTGCAGGAGTTTGGGCACGAACGGATCTTTCGATGATGTCCCATAAATGCTCGATGGGATTCATATTGGGCGATCTAGGTGGCCAGATCATGCGCTGGAATTATATATATATATATATATATATATATATATATATATATATATA
>JAPMOQ010038814.1:252144-263059 GCA_026543055.1 Argiope trifasciata
TATATAAATAACATTTATAATTCTATATAGAGACTGTGTGATAGGACATCCATGAATTTTGGTGCATTCTTTTATTAAAAGCTTATGTAATTAACATATTGGAAATACCACATAAAGACAAATTTTTGTGTTGAAATCGTAGAAAATAATTGGAAATTGCATTTTTAAATATATACTTTATTTTATTTCATTTTTAGAGTAAAGATGACACTTCATAATTGTCCAATTTTTCAAGTATTGGAATCTTAAAATATTTGTACTCAGATATTCTCGAGGAGGCCATACTTTTTTATTTTCATAAAGTACTTGATCTGTATATCAATTCAATGAATAGCATATTATTACGATTGGGTTGTTTTGCTTTCCCGCTCTGATACTGTCATCGTAAGGAAGAGAGATTTACCATAATATGTATTGAATAGTGAATGGGACTGACGTCAAAGGTCCCAGGGCTTGGCGACAAATTTGGCTATCATTTGGTGACTGGGCGATGAATTTGGTGACTATGGCGGCAAAATTGAAAGTATCCAAAACATCGAGAATTTTCCCGATCCATTAGGAGCCGAGATACATCTAGAATGGTCCTGATTGGTTCAGAAGGTTTAGCCTCGCCTTCCGCCATTATATAAGGGAGTAATCCCATCTGAAGCTGAGGTGTGAATCATGCGAGAAGCAGCACAGTTAAATGGGTAAGAGAAACAAGACAAACGGAGAAATAAGTCAAGCTGAACGGTCTGGTGTTCAAAGGAAAAGACAAGAAGCACGATGAATCATTCGGAAAAGGAGTAGACCTAAATAGAGAGGTTTTGAGTTGAGGAGTCCTGAACTTAGGACTCCTGTATGGCATATTCTGACGAAACCTGTGTCGTGTATCGTAGCCCATTGTGTCGTTGTTAGGAATGGAGCTGTCCTGAACTGAAGAGTAATCCCGTTGTACGAAGTAGTGAATCGGCAGCGAAAGCAAGAAGAGACAGAGGAGAAGTTTCAGCCGGTTCGGGAGAGACCAAGTGAGTGTAGACGGAATTCTTTAAAGATTCCATCTCCTGATGAATCCTGTCTGGTTACTTTGTGATCTGTAGACGTTGTCAAAACGGAATTTCTGAACTACTGATGCAACTGTGAGCTACTATCTGCACTGTGCTCTCCTGTGTGTTCGTCTTGACTGTATATAATTGTTTCCTTTACATAGTTGTGTAAATATTTGTCGTGTTTGTGCTGTCACGAGTAAAAAGAACCCGACGGATCTGGAAAATCCGTAACAATATGGTTACCGAGATGATAGCACAATCTGGTGGTGATTGTAATTGACTATAATATTCAATAACATTTGCTATGATAAATTAAAAATTAACTATACATTAACATAATAATAAAATTATGTTCTTAAAATGTCTTTAATAATTTATTAATTTGTTTTTTCATGTTATACTGAAAATTAAATTATTCAAACAAGCTTTTACCAACTCAAATTCAACGAAAGTGACTTTAATCCACTAAATGTAGATAATGCATGTAGTTCTAAACAGCGAAACTAATATTTGCATATAGCTTTCCTCGTGCATTGAATGTCCAGACACTGAATATTAATGAATTTTTGTCTGATCTGAAATATGGCTTTTTTCATATTATAAAGCTTGACAAGGCAAAAAGAGAAAATTTCAGTTCAATTATTCAAATATGTAGATGAATAAAGTATGACATAAATCAACATATAGAAGCTTGTAAATGAAAAATGAATTTTCCTTTATTATTTCGCTTGTAGATATTTGATGTAATTTTGAACTTGTTTTTTTTTAAATATGGTAATTATTTTTTTTTTGTTATCTATCATTATAAAATTCATAAATTATTTCAGTTCTGTCAGCATTGGTTTCATCTATATATTTCTAAACATAAATTAATCCGTTTTTCTCACATCCTCTAGGATGTTTTGATTTCACTACAAAAAGATTGAGTTCATAAGTAGAAGAAAGGATTATTACTGATTTTCAACGGATTCTAAAATCCTCCACATTATTGCGTATGCCTTAGGATGGGTTTATTTCGTCTAAGTAGGTGTGAGATGAAACAAATTAGACGATACTTACATGCAACAATAAAGTAAACTTGAATTTTCGGAGGATAAAATAAATAAATTTTGAATTAATATATAAAAAAGAATTAAAATACAGTAATAAAGTCAGAAGTGATATGACACTGACATGCATGCGAAAATAACGAGCTAAATTATTTAATAGGTAGTAAGTTTATGTCAAAGATTTAAAAAGAATTGAAGCTTTTACTTCCAGGTCTCAACCCTTGATGAAATAAAATAGTTAGTTACCAGTATTAAATACAGTTGCCAGTATTCAGTAGCAACAACAAGGGTCAAGAGCACGACATAGCTACTCAACCCTTTTTAGTGGGTGGACTTCATTCATGACTCCTCAAATCGTAATTTAGACATGAATCAAAGAAAGATTACATTTGAACCAGTAGCCCCAATGGTACTGCTCTCTATACGGAGGACTTAGAGATCATGACAGATTTATACTTGTACAACACAGGGAGGTTTTGGCTGGCGGGTCCGAACTCACAACCTAACGGATACGAGTCAAACAACCTGTTAGGACACTACATTTACTATTTTGGCCACCAGATGGCTGTACTGAAATACTGATTGCAAGAGATCAGTTTACTCAGTAGTGTCTAAGTTTGTAGCGAAATCAATTTAATTCTATTAATTGAATGAATTAAAAATGTTACACTTATTTTATTTCATAGCAATTGATTATTGTTAATTTTTAAAATGTTTACCATAATTTATAATTCAGTTGTTGTATTTTTACTTTTTATTTCTTTTAACTGTCTCTCAGTGTTAACTGTGAACCAAACCGTATTAATGAAAAAACGTGGTTAATTTTTAGAACCACTTTCACTTGCTTGCTGTACCTTTATGATAGAGTGAATAAAAATTCCTGTAGATGCTGCAGTCCACGAATGTTTTTTTACTTGACGACGCAATCTTAAATCTTAAAACCTCAATATGAATTACGTTAATAGCATTTTAAAATAGATTAATTAATATCAATAATTATTACTTAGAGTACTCTAAATAGTACCTAATAAACCTATAAACCAGGATACCCCGGATACTTTATTTCACGGACAGTATATATAAATTTATTGCAAGCCCAGTTTTAAGATAAAAATGTAATAGTATAGTTGAAAAACATGGTAAAAATCAAAATGGGAAAAGCAGATATAATTTTTTGGAATTTCCTTCACAAATTCGTCTCTCTTTTAAAGCAATTCGAAATTCAACTCACGACAATAATGATACCTTTTTGAAGCTTAATGTTATTTGTCTGGAATTTTTATGTAATCTATTCTATGTATCTAGCTTTCAAATTTTAAAAGAAAAATATGTCCTTTTTTATCAAATAAGAAAATAATAATTTATGTACTAAAATTGATCTTGTTTACCACATTATTTACGGAATTCTCTTAAATATACAGTTCAATGATAATTCGTCGCGTATTATATAAATTTCCTATTATTTAATAGAGATTTATGTATTTTATAAACAAAAAAATCATACCAGAAAGGTTAGGGATATCTTTTTTAAAAATAAAAATATATATTTCTTCAGGAATAATATAGTTCTGTTTATGAACATCCTAAAACTAAAGTCTTATAAAATTAAACGATTGTCAAAAGTTTCAGATTGATATATGTTTTTTGTGGGATGAGATGAGCCAAAATAAGTCCACGGCATTTATTTAGGTCCTTAAGGTGTACGTTCACAATAGATTTTTAAAAAATTTAACTTTAAAAATATCCAGTTTTTTCATAGTAAGTCATTAATATATGTTTAAATTTATTCCAGTGAGAAAAATTACATTACGCTAATTTTAATCAATTAATTAATATTTAATGAGCAAATTAGCTAATTTTTAAAGCATGATATCGTAGATTCTAATTTGTACGGACACATAATTCTAGTTGGAAATTACGCTTAACATTGGTCTTCATGTTGTTTGACCTAATCAAGTTATAAAAATATATAGTTTTTTAACAATTTTTTCATTGAAATTTTATAGAAAAAAGATTTATTTCTGAAATTTTAACTTTTAATTAACCTTCCAGCGAACGCGGCTGACATACCAACAGGAAAGGGCGCCCGTATTTCCCACATACGCTATAAGAAATTGTAAATTTTCAAAAGCGTAACTATTAAAATCATATTGTAAATAGATTAGGATTAATTACTACTATCCTTCAAATATTTTTTACTTAAAAAGAAGCAGAAACACTATAAACATAGATAGCAATAGCAATATAAAATGACCACAGGTGAACTGAAATGATTTAAAAATAATATAAATGAAATTGTCGATATTTTGAAAGAACAATTTGCATATAAAATACAGATGTGCAAAAATACAGAATGTATGCATAAAACAGAAAAAGTAATTGAAAGTTAGATATGAAAAGGAAGAAAATAGTTTCATTGTTATTTCATTGCAGCGTAGAAATTTGAATAAATGTGTTTAGTGTTCTCCAATAATATAAATTTCTGTCGAATCTCACAACTGAACCTCGTGATTCTAGTCCTCTTTTCTTTTTGGCAAGGTTTTTTCCCTGGCGTCACATCTTCCACTTCTTCAATACCTAATTTGGCTTTTCTCCTTACTATCCTTAATTTTAACTCACTTTTTAGAGATGTGGGTACTTTTTTTAAACATTTGCATTCGTCAGTGCATTTGCCAGCTGTCGCCAGTCTAAAACAACTGATTTATTTGTAAAATCATGCAAAATCAGATGTGACAAAAACTTACATGAACGGTCGCTCATATCTCTAAAATAAAAATATCTGATCGGCAGAGACCTATTAACTACACAAAATTACGAAGATATTTGAAAGTAGGTCAAAGGGATGGGGACAAATAGTTAAAGACAGGCTTCCCCACCAGATCTGAAGGTATAAAACGAAATTCATCTCTAGTGTATCTCTCACATACGCGTTTCCACTGGAAGGTTAACTATTAAAAATATATTTCTATAAATATAACTAGGATTGAAGCACAAAACATCCACTGTTTCATGCAGAAATTTTGATAGATAAAGAGTTGTATTTTCTTAGTTTCTTGCTAAGTTATGATTGTCTGAATGAATCAACATAGCGGACAAATATCATTCCTCATAAAAGGAGTTTGAAAAAAAAAACCGAAACTAGAGTTTCAGTGAAAATTATCTAAAAAATCCTTATAAGTCGAGAAATATTCCAAATATTGACAACATCTTGATATCTTTTAAAAGCTAAAGGATCAGAGAACATTTTGAAGCAACAAAAAATACCCGATACCTTGAATAATTTTTAAAGTTTCAAGTGTGTACGTAGAACCTTAAATCTTCTTCTGATCGAATCTTCACAGAAAAATTTGAAATCAATTGCATTTGTTATATATTCTAGTTCATAAACATTCTGACTAAACTTACTGTAATATATTTGGTAAAATGCTTAAAATTAGAAGTATCTGGATGCTCTAAACCACATAAAGATTTCTCTCTGTCCAATAGTGCATATGTTACCGTTAAAGTCAGAAATTTGTTAATGTGAAGATTACATAACTAATCTGCAGATTAATAGATTTGCTCCATTAAAGCGTAGAATCAAAAGTTTTCCGCATTTTAACTAGGTGATGTAGATAATAGAAGCAAAAGTTTGTTTCTTTAATTTCCTTTCGCTACCCTTTGCCCTTCTCCCCTTCCACTTTTAGTTTGGTTTTGCCAGTGTCTCCGTAGCTGGTTGCTTTTGCTTCTCACAATTTATCTCTGCTGCGACGTTGTTGTTGTAGTTCACAACAGCACTTGTCATTGACAAGCCCGCTGATCGCTGTTAGCGATTTTAAGCCTAATTAGAGTCCCTTCTTTTCTTTGTAGCTTCAACAAGAGTCAAGAGTACAACTTAGCTACTTCATGCTTCACATTCACTTGCACAACCCCTTTTTACAGGAGGGGAGAGAACTTTCACACTACTCACAGACAGAACACAGAAAAACAACCATGCCCATACTGGGATGCCCAGACTCTAAGAAGTCGCTTTACACCCTAAGCCAGGATGCCGGCTTTGTTGCCACTCTGTAGCACATCTAATTCGGTTTTCAGATTCTTTTCTGCTTGTTACTTTGTGAATGTCTATTGTGATTTGATTCATTATTGATTCTATCAACTAATTTGTTGTTTGGTGTATTATATTAATGTTATTTTGTGGATATCATAAAATAAATAAATAACATTATGTTAATCTCCTCAATTTCAATAATCTTTTAAGCCGCTTGATTCTTAATATTGGTACTTTTCAGTGATTAGGCTACTGATGCCTTGTGATAAGTTCTCAGCTTGAAAACCGAAGGGCTGCAGGTTCTACGCCCTATTCCATCGAAGAACCACTGTGGGAGCCGGTCTGCGTCACGTTAAATCCGTCGAAGCCAAACATCCTCAAACTGGTGTGATGTGCAAGTTTGGAGATGGAGTGCCAGATCAGGTGTATTCCTTGCTATCTTACCGCAGTTCTAAATTACAAGGTACGTTCCGAAATAGCCCTAGTGTTGCATCAAACACGGGACACTAATATAACTAAACTGAACTCAGTTGATTGATTATTGATTCTATCAGGGTTGTCGAAATGAAAAGATACGAAATGACACTGTGGGTATAAATGAAGACTTTATTCATACACCATAGGTTTCATAACAGTGATCCCATTGATTGGACATGAGAGATTTCCTGCATATTCCCAAAGATTTGGAAAAACGCAGGAAAATAAATGCATTTGTGGAGAAATTGGGACGTTTTACCACTATTTAAGGGAATATATGGAGATCTCAGAGTTAAGAAAGAACCTGAAGATTGCCAATGATGTAAGTATAGTACTGATGGTACCAGGTGATCTCAAAACCCTAAGGACATAATGTTAAAAATTGCTAGTTTCATTCCAACTGTTTGAGATAATGCAGATGGAGAGAGAGACAGCTATTTACTACCACAAAAGTAATGTTAGTTTGACTGCTCGGTCAATGTAAGGTTGAACAATACTTATTCAGCAGTCGACCACAACAAATCCTGTCGATACTGCTACTTTCAGTGGTGGCAGGGTGGTCGGCTGCATACAAGAAGAAAAAGTGATCCCATTGATTAACTGGCAGATAGATTCCTTGTTCTCAGAGTTCCTGTGGCCTTGGCGAAACCCAGTCGTTCACATCGTCCTTCAGTTCCAAAATCCACTACCTGTTGATGTGTACTGTGAGACACTCCGACGACTCAGAAGGTCCATCAGGAACAAAAGATCCGTCTACTCAAGGAGTGTGTGGTACTGCTCCATGGTAACGTGCGTCCCCATATCTCTAGATAACACACGCGGAACAGGTCAAGTTTAGCGGCGGACCTCTGCATTCCGCCCAAAAGCCTGGACATGTTGCCCTGTGATTTGTATATGGAAAAACATTTGAAAAAGGTGCACTTCAACTCAGACGGTGAACTCAAGGACGTCGTAAAGGGGTAGGCCTCGTCACTGCCACAGGAAACAAGGAACTATTCAGATCGTTAATCAATGGGATGGTTGTGCTCAGGCCTTTAGCGTATACTTTGAATAACTTTTACTTCATTTATACCCACAATGTCATTTTTAACCTTTTCATTTGAACAGCCGTTGTATCAACTAATACGTTGATTGCTCCTTTGTATTCATTTAATTCTTTATACAACAAAGATAAATTAACAACAATTAATTAAGCCTACTGAAACTTTTACACGTAATCCAGAAAGGATATTATTCTCCTTTTTACATGTACCTAGTAGGTAAATGCGCAGATTAAAGAGTATCAAGTTGGTAATACCCAGATTACCTAAGTAATTTTAGAAATAAAACATTTTTCTACATTTCAAAGGGTCAGCTTAGTTAATGTGGGGATTAGCTTAGCTAGCTAATCTCCAAATTAACTAAATTATGAACTTCAGTGGTAACATATATGCATGTGACTTGCGTCGCTTTTCACACATTTGACATACGATATTTTAATATAATATCCTGATATTTCTACTTTTATAATTATTGCATATGACTCATGAAATATATGATACGCTCCAAAAGATTAATACTGCTCATACATTAAAATATTCAAATTGAGATTCTTGTAATTTTAATCTTTTTTTGGAAGTTGTTTCCCTAATAAAACTAGCTCCATTTAAGTAAGACAATTTATACTATTCTCATGAATTCTATTTTCTCATAATTTTGATCACAATAGTAGACAGAAAAATGTCATATGACAGATATAAAAAAATCTGTTTTATTTTTCTCTTTTAGTAGGCTTTTTCCGGATTTTATCCAAAATTTATTCGTGAAGGATTATTTCCTTTTACATCAATCACGTTGAAGGAATAATAAAATGATCTATTGTCAAAATTCTAGTTCTGTTAAATCAATAAAGGGAATGGATGCGTAACGTATTTTTAAAACTGTATGTCTTCAATCAAATATGACTTAAGTGAATTTCATCGCATCGATCAAATACCTTACAATCTCGCATCTGATGGAATAAACCTCTTTAAGGGATTTAGTTTGGGTTTTCGGAATAAATAATTGTAAATATTTGACATCTGTCAGCAATTTTGAAATTCGTCTTTCATGTTAGAAAGTTTTCCATGCATTAAAAAAACACTTTCAGACAGATAATAAATGCGATTTTTAGAAGCCGGGATAGCCTAGTTGGTAGGGCTTTGGACTCATATTCCTTTGGCTACGAATTTGAGTCCACGCCGGACGAAGAATCTTCGCATGTGGGGTGACTGGCGCAATATATAAGTATAAATTTGTCGTGAAAAAGTATAAATTTGTCACCAAGTATAAATTTGTCGTGAAAACAAAGTCATCCATATCGAGAGTAATACCTCTGAAAGTATTGGTTCAGAGGAGATCGTTCTCTGATCCAAGTCTAAATTGCGATGAGTGACAAGTGTCATTTGAAATAACAACATGAGTTTCTTTCAAATTTTCGATTCGAAATCAATTCTTCTTTCTCATTATTTTGATCGCAATAGTAGACCTATATATGCACTATGACCGATGTAACAAAATGAGTTTCATTTTACTCTTTCAGGCATGTTGTTGTTTTTTTCACTTATGGCACTTTACAAGCCAGCTGACAGAAATTTAAACCTAAATTAACGTCCCCGGTTTTTTCAATAACGCCAACTAGGGCCAAGAGCCCTACTTAACAACTTCGTGCTTCACATTCACGAAATCTACTCACCGATAAGAGCAACTATGTCTGAATCTGGATTCGAAACTGGAACACACAGATAACGGGGAAAAGACAATACATATAAATTTATAAATCAACTGAAATTCCCATTATTAAAAATATAACTAGTAATTAAGTTCGCACCGAAAATGTCGTGATGGATAAATATATATGTAGCATTTTCAATTTGTGACGATTACGTATTGATATTTTTACTATATCTGAATATCTTTATATATAACTGAATATCTGTTTCATAACTGTTCATTAATTTTTACAACAAAAAACGATCGTAATTCTTCTCACTTAATAACTTTACTTAATCGTAAAAGCATTCGATCAGAAGAAGTTTCCATTTAGGTATGTTAGAACTTCATTATTACTGAAATGAATATATATCATGCAAACTAAAAAAATATTAATTTATTAAAATATCAAGTATGTGAATAAACAAATTTAATAAAATTTTTAAAAAATACAGAATCTCATGATATTTTTCTGAAATTAGATTTCACCCAAAAAAATGCTTGAAAACTCATTTCAAATAAGTTTAAAATTAAACTTAAAACGTAAGATTTTTAAATTCATATGATAAAGTATCAATTCTATTAAATTTTAAATCAATGAATACTCGATAATATGAGAAATAAGTTATCATAAGTAAACTGACGTATTTGCAACTATATCTCCAAAATGTATAAATAGGAAGGCATTTCATGAAAAAAATAGCATTTCTAAAATTAAATAAAATTATTTATCATATTTGAGTGAATAAATTGATGAGAAAGTGGAACATATTTACCATCATTGAAATGAATAACCTTTTAATGCATTAGATAATTTTAATCGTTTATTGTAGTAAGGGAATAAAACAAAATATTTATGAATGAACACCGCATGATCAGAAGAAAAATAAAGAATCAAAAAGTAAAAAAAGAAATCTACGTTCACAAATTTCAAGTAATCATGTAAGAACATTATTATTTTTAAATTATTATTTTCATGAATTAATTTGAATCATGAATCAGTTTAAACCAATTTGAAAAAATCAAGAGGCCTCTCTATGATCAGTCTCTCCCTTCCTTTCTCTCTCTGTATCTTTATATATATATATATATGTATATATGAAGCAGTCTCAATGTTTCACACATAAGAAGATTAACGTGATATTTCGCCACCAGGGGAAAGAGAAAATACTTTTATCAAAACTTATTAAACACGAGAAAAGTTTGTTTGAAAATATGGTAAAAACTATATTATTTCATTTTCTCCGAAAAAAAATATTACATTCCTTGGAAATAAAAACTATGATGAAACCTTTTAAAAACGTTTCTTCTGTCAAAGAAGCATACATAATAATAATAATGCAATACTGGTAATCATTTAAAAAGAGATTTGATTAAAATATTTTCATGAATATTGCCATTTATGCTTTATCCACTGCCTTCGAGATTTCGATTTTCAGTTATTTGGTGTCTTCTATTCTTCAAAATCTCCTAAGGAAAGCAGGAGGACAAAAGAATTGAGATGCGATAATAATCCAATAAAGATATCAAAATAGAAATGGAGGGAACATTCCTCTTCTTACAGCCTTAACAGTATGAAAGTTTCACAAAATAAGTAAAGA
>JAPMOQ010038814.1:270506-289746 GCA_026543055.1 Argiope trifasciata
AGATAGATAGATATAGATATAGATATAGATATAGATATGGATATGGATATAGATATATAGATATAGATATAGATTAGATATATAGATATAGATATATATATAGATATAGATATAGAGATAAAATATGTAACGTTTTATTTTCTGAGGGAAGTTTTATCATTTATCTTAGAACGTGTCAGTAATGAACTTACATACTTTCAAAATATGAAAGGAGTAAAAAAAAAATTAATTAATCATTCCGAATAATATAGTTTTGCATATTTTTTTAATTTTTGTGAATGGTTTTCGAGAAAAGAGACAGAGGATTGAAAAAATTTGCCTAAATATATTTGCTATCTATGAATGAAAAATAAGTAAGTAAAAAATTTTAGCAAGTTAGCTAGTTAACTTAAAGGTAATAAAGACAAAGCACTTTTACTTTAAGGCATTTGACTAGGTTCGAAGGCAAAATTTTGAAAAATTGAATTTTTTAAAATTATTTAAAACCATGGTTTTTAGAGGCATTGTCAATTATAATACAAAATACTGTAAATGCAACAAAATAGTTAGACAATATAATATATTTTGTGAGAAATAGGAAAATTTGTAGTAAATTTTAATGAAATAGAACCAAAATGGTTAACATTCTACTCAAAATTTGTAATGTAGCAATCCTATTTTTCACTACACACAAGTTATATAATATAATGACGAAGGAAATGAACCAAAATCTAAGAAAAATCTTATGATGCAAAGACGTTATGGGTAAAAATATCCTTGTATATGCATTTTTTCCATTAATTTACAACTTAATTTTTCTATAAATGCCTATAAATGAAAAAGTATTTCACCAAAAATAAAACTTTTGGTTCATTTCATTGCCCATATTATTTAAATAAACAAGCTAAATTTTTTAATTACATATCTCTATTAGTTTGTGAAATATGTTAACGGTGAGTAAGTTTTGAGAAAATTGGTTAAATAAATAAAAGATGAAAAAATACATAACCCTTGATAATAGACCAGGCCTTCTTTTTCCTAGAAAAGTTAAATTGTTTTGCAAAAAGGAAAGTTTCAACTACAAGAATTAACAACAAAAAAATTCGCCAATGTGGTCGAAAACCAGTGTTTTTAACGTAAATGGATATCTTAAAATATTTAAATTAAGTGCATTACTGTGTTGCATAACAATCCTTTTAATTGAGAATAAAATTTCCTTAACCCTAAAAGCTACTATAGGCCAAATCCAGATAGAAAAAAAAATCGATTTCTTGATTACACTCGCAAGACTAAAAAGGAATATGCTTTATTTACATGTCTACTTTAAAATTTGTCTTGTTTGAAGTTTTTTCATCTTAAAAGCACTCGAAATAAGCTTACAAAAAAAAAAGAATTTATTTCATGCATAAAGCATGTTATTAAAGAATGTATTTCTTTGAAGTAAAACGATAAAAGCATGTAACGAAGAGCTATTAAATTAAATTCTATGCTTTCTTCGGACAAATATGCTGAATAGAGAGATACCATTAACAGAAAAAATTATTCTTTTACTCTGTTAGTGTTTCGATTTGTCGGGCTTTTAAAAATATACGATGGAAAGCATAAAGTTAAATTGTACCGAAATGGTGAAACATACTTTAATATCCCGGAAAAGAGATGCGATGTATAATTGAAAATTGCATTCAATATTTTGTACCAGCATGTACACTACTCTCCTTGTATATATTTTGGCATTTGAAAATTCATGTATACAATTTTATTTGCACTCGCAAATATTTTGTAACATTTGGAAAGTTTAGAATACCATAACGGGAACAAAAATAATTTTATTGAAAAAAATGAAATCACCGATCGCAAATTAGTCTTGCGATTGATTCAAATCAGTTTAAAGTGGCTAATGACTTAAATTAATTAAGAAAATTCGTAGGCATTCTGAAAATGTATAATTTAGAAATAAAATAGTACGTTTAATTGGCGACAAATTGCTTAATGTGACAGTCTTATGCATTATTTAATAATAAACATATTTTATTTAGTATAAATTATCCCTCAGCCAACAATGCTTATTGGTTAAACAATATTTCAATTTGTTTGGTTTATTTTTGAAAAAAGCGTTGCATGAGTTACACAAGAGGGAACAACTAAAACATACAAACGATAGATAATTCAAAAGCTATGCAGTGAAAGCCGACACCAAAATAAAACTGCATTAGCAGACGATAGATATTTCAAAAGCTGTATTGTGAAAGCTAACTCAAAAATTTTTAAAAAAAGGGGTAAATCGCCAATTTATTCGCTATGCATTTTGAAGCTTCCTCAATTTGTTGCCTTCACATTTTGAGTTTCCGTAAACCTCAAGCAAAAGCAATAGCAGGTTCCCACATGATAATAAATCGATTAAAGATGAAAAAATGCACTAAGATCGAAAATAATTCCAAAGTCAAGAGATGTTTTTATTATTGCACTAGAATTTAAATATCTTGAATTCAAGCAATTACTTTTTGTTTTCTAGTGCACGAATCGTACAGGGAGAAATTATTCTAATAAAAGAATTTGATACATCCCTATGTTTCAGACATTCCTGCGTCCGAAAACAACATTTGGAGAAGTCTGACCTTGAACACGATAATCCAAAATCAAGGGGATTCAAGGTGGGTAATATTTGGGGAGGAGTATTTGGGGAGGAGCGTCATTATATTAGTTTTTGGCAGAGGAAAAAGTTTTGATTTCCATTTAATACTGGGCTAACAAAATATGCTTTCCACTTCAAAGAGCTCTGGAATGTATTATATTTATGCAAATGAGAAAAATTCAACGATGATTCAAATGATATATTTTATTTTTATTAAATAAAAAATAGATCAAAACTCTACACATAGAATGCACTAAAATGTCTAATATGCTCTTAAAATGTTAAATATTTTTTAATGACATTAAATCTCCTTAACATGCCCACCATCACTTTTAACATTGCACTCTATTTTCCACATGGGCACCACCTGCTCTTGTTAAGCAACTGTTCAGTTCAGTTGTTTTTACTTTAAGTTTTAAAGTAAAACTAGGGCTACTTTGAACCATGATCACGTAATTTTGAACCACGATCAGATGACGAGCATACCTCTCAAAATTCTCGTTCTATATCAGCAGAAGAACGCTCAGACAGATCGATTTTACGTGTATCAGACCCGCTTTCACGATGACTCTTCGATGATATCGGGCCTCAAACCTGACACCCTACAGTTTTAAAGACAAAAACTCATCACCACAAAGCTGCAGGCACTTTTGTTGAACCAAAGAAAGCATTATAATGTGAAAAAAGTCCCATTATCCTTAGGCGCTAATTGCACTGACTATTAAGAAACTCTTATGTATGAATTATATTAAAATATATAAATTTACTTGTATAAAGTAAATCGGGCCAAGAAACATTTTAAAACTTAACAGTTATTTCCCACCTTTTACCTGATTAAGAATTTTAATTAGAAAAGAAAGTTAAGACGCTAAAAGTTTTAGTGTAAGGATAGAAGATCATTGTCATTTTTCAGCAAATCTAAAAAAAATAATTTAAGAGTACATGAAAATTATTTAACAGCTTTTAATGACTTTCAAAAGCCCTTTGATGCCCAATTTTTTTAATAAAAAATAGAAAAATTGAGTTTTAATAGATAGATTATGCTTTTTAGTTAAACAGAAGCCATTCTTAAAAAGCTTAATTGCGATGCAAGTGGCAATTCAGTAAACAACGATCAAAAATTTTCTTCTTTCACTCAGATGAAAGAAATTTCTTCTCATGTAAGCTCTAAAATAAAAATAAAAGTATTTTAATTAAATCTGTAAAAAGAGCTTTTAAAGATCCCACAGAAGATTTGTTTTTCAATTGGTTCTTTATCATTCCTTTAATAATGTTTTACAAATTAATGGTGGTTTGGGAATTAAAAAAAAACATTTAAGGAAGAAAAAATAATTGTGAAAAAGCTCTTCTTTTGTTAAGGTACTTGTTCATAATTACTTGAAAATTAAAGAAATTGTAAATAATATTTACTTTTTTATTAAGTATATCTAATTTATTTTTACGAGGTCTGGATACTTTAGATAAAATTTAAAGCACAAATAACAATAATAATTCAAGATATTTTCCTAAATCTTTAATTATTTATTTTCAAACCATCTACTTCCTTCTCTGAAATTTTATTTTCCTTCACATCGTATTCCAACTCATTATTTTTGATTTTTTTTCTTTTTATTTTCGGAAATTAATGAATAATTTTATCATCATATTCACCTCAGAAATCTCGTAAAAAATTGGAATAAATATAAGTCAAATAGTGCAGTATGAGATTTACATATTAGCTGTGGCAACACATCGTGGTGTAACTTATATTTATTTTGTTTTTAAATTATATTCATCTTCATATTTCATTTGTAAGCTATATTCATTCTCAATGTATCATTTTTGCTGTTTGCTCATTAATGTATATGGCATAAAATATGATAGTGGAATATAGAATTTGGTTGATTTGCTTTATAATACAGATAGTTCTGCTTTGATATTACTGCTTGGTTGTTTATTGATAATAATAATTTGTTAATATTGATACTATTAATACATTTTGATATCAATGTTTGGTTGCATATTGATAACATTTACGCAATTTTATATCAGTGTTTTGAATGCACACAATAAAATTAATTAATGAAATGCAATATAAAAATGTAATCACATTGAATTATAAAATGTAATCACATTGAATTATAAAATGTAATCACATTGAATTATAAAATGTAATCACATTGAATTATAAAATGTAATCCCATTAAATCGGAAACATGACTTTTATCAAAATCAATCTGTACATTACAACGTTCATTGTTCGGAATTAACTATTCAACGGCATTCGAACAGCATAGCGGGAAACATCACATTTAAGGTGGGTTTTTTTTTTTAGTGGTGACTCCAATAAATATCCAAAAATGCAAACTGTACTTGAGGATTTTGAAATAATATGAAAGTTTCCATTAAACCCTTTACCCATCCATCACATTTTTAAATTTTTTATAGAGGAATTTGTCCATCTTGACGTAATTAGGAAACCAACTACTAAACCCGGAAGTCGTAAAACTGTGCATGTTGGTGCATTTTTCATTTGTTTCAATAGCATTTCACTTATGGAATATTTCCGTTCCGTTTAAAGAATATGTATGAGATATCAATGCGCTTAACTTATCAACTTAAATAAATTTCTTGAAGTTCATATGAAACATATTATTACTGAGTACCGGGTTCATTTAAAGTTTAGTGGGTGTATGATGCGAGATAAGCACAATGAACAGTCCTTTATTAGCAGATACAACGATGACGTTTCTTTACAATAAGACAGGACAGCACAAACACGATGAATATATTCTGCACAAAAACGGTAAATATCTACAGTACAAAGATTACAAATATTTACAGTCGAGACGAACACACAATAATGACAGTAGCCTGCAAGTAGTAACAACGCTAAGCGGCCAGACAGAATTCAGCAAGAGAGGGGATCCTAGGAGCCTTGCTCTACTATCTCTTCAGACAGCTGAACTACTCCTCTGTCTTTTCTTGCTTTAGTTGCTGACTCCCTGCTTCAATTCATGACTACTTCATTCACGGCACAACGGGTTAAGAAAAAAAACACGACAGGATATGGCACATAGCAATTCGACAATGGCGGTCTTTTTGAATTAATGGATACGGTGTATTTGGGTATATTGGCTACTTCATCATTTTTTACCAAGATAGTTAAAGAATTTTAAGGACAGTTTTTTATAAATTTTTTAGAGGGAGAGGGTAATCTAAACAAAAATACATATTGGTGTTGGGCATGAAAAACCTCATTTTCCATACATTTCTAATGGTATTGTTTTGAATTTTTTCAATTATTCTTAAATTTGTCTATGCAGCGTAACCCCACACTGGACAAACATAAGTTAGTACTGGATGCAAATAGGCGGTGTAAACAAGAATTTTGTTGTGTCTACTCATTTTGGAATTTCAAGAAATTAAGGAATACAATATAAGAGTTACGTCTCGAAACTTTTGGCTTCATAATTAAAGTGGGGTTTCCAAGTTAATTTCCTATCTAAAATAGCATCTAAATACTTGTATTCCTCAGACCAGGAGATAAGCTTATTTTTTATTTTAACTGGGGTGTAACCTTTGGTTAAGTTATTTTCATTAAAAAAAGTTGACTTAGGCTTTGCTGGGATTAATTTCTATTTTCCATTGAAGGAAGTGCTATTGCGATATTGTTAAAATTTTTATTTCTAGCTAGTATTGCTGTATCATCCGCATACATACACAACATGGTGTTAACTTGTGTGGGGATATCATTAATGAACAGGGAGAAACTAATTGATCCTAGTTTAGATGTTTGTGGAACCTTTGCATGGATGAGTTTGGTATACGAATACTCATCAATAATTTTTATTTTAAAGGATCTAGAACTAAGATATGATGAAATTATTTTGATCAGGTGTAGGGGTATTTTGTAGTTTAAAAGTTTGTAAATACGGCCGTCTTGCCAAATTCTGTCAAAAGCTTTCTGGTTTTCTATGAAAACAGCTACAGTTTTGCATTTGTTCTCGAATCCTTGCTCGAGGAATTCAACAAGTTTTAGGACTTGGTGGGTAGTGGAGAGGTTCTTAAAGAAGAACGAAAGAAAGATTAAAGAAAGTATAAAATCAAATACCGTGTATTCAAATTTCATAGATAAATGAACGCATCATAATATTTTTACTACAGAAATCTCCATTTTAAGAATTTTTCAAATTTGTCGTAACTGCTATTTAAATATTGAGAGATTCGGGTTATTCTGGAAAGAGAAAATCCATTAAATTCTTGGTGTTGCGCCATTTTCAATCTTAAAAAGCTTTAAGATTTTACATACATTTGTTGTGCAGCTTCAAAATAAAATGCTTAATGAATACATTAAATTAAACAAATAATCAAAATTAATTAACTACTCTCTAAATGGCATCATCAACGTAAACTAATCAATATTTATGTTTCTACAGTAAAAAAATCTTTTTTCATCCAAAATCTCTTCAAAATTGGATTCAAAAATGGTTTTCTATTCTTTTTTAGAACTCCGTGATACCAAGAGACTTTTCGGTCCTTTCAACTTATCATTCTGGCCTTTCAAAATCGTGGAGATATTGATATTATGTCAAACGGAATGGGATATAAATTCTGAATTTATCTCCATGATATTTTTTCCGAAATTGGAAGCGGAAAAAACTTTTTTATAAATTCCTTTTCGATTTGTGAAAAAATAGCTTACCACAGGAATTGATTCCAAAGTTTCGAGCATATGTCAAATATTTATAACATCGTATTCTAAAAAGTCGAACTAAAACCCCGAAAACTTAATATTTAAGTAGAATACGACTAAGACATATTTGATACAAGAGATGAAAGTCACTTTAGTCTTATTTGACTGACTGCAATCTTACTTTAAAGTACTACTGTATTCTTTTCTCAGTATAAAAATGAAAACTTACATCTGGAATATTTTACTATTACGTATCCCAAATAATTGTTGAATATAAAGGATGTGAAAGTTTATCCAAACAGAACAATTAAGAAGAAATCTGTTTTATTACTAATATAGAAATAGAATCGTTTATTGAATGATATATTTTGCAATATTTAATATTATTGAAGTTGAACTTTGTTTATATATATAATATTTAAATTATTATAAATTCTTAAAAAAGAATTTTTAAAATAAAATTAGTGTTTTTTTGGCAATATTTTGTTAACAGAGATTTTGTGGGACTAAATATATTCACAATTATATCAAGGTACTTTTTCGTTAGACGAGCGCAGTGAGAAATCGTCAAATAATGTAGGATTCCTCCCAATTTTGTGTCATGTTTTGTTTTTTCATGCGCTTTGCTTGGCGATTTTGCTCGCGCTTGGTTCTCATTGGCGATATTAACGCCCTGATAAAGTAAAAGCATCTATGTTAACCATAAATTTACTTTGATTTTTTAAAACATTGAAGAAAAATTTAGTATAAATAACAGAAAATTCCGAACTTTCGATGAAATCTTTTAAATATTATTATACAGTTATATACCAAAATAATTGAAACAACTATGAATAAAAACGAAATTTTTGGATTGCTGTACTTAAGCATTAAAATATAATAACAGTCACCAGTTATTTTATTAATATCAATATATATATATTCTGGTAGAGATTATTAGCTTTATTGAAACTCTGTAATTTTCGGATGTATTTCAAAAGCGTTACATCTCGGAACTTCCACATTTTCAAACAGTCCAAATTGTTGGATCCCTTCTAATTGGAACGTGTCTGACCGAAACATCCTAACTTTAAGGCATTTCCAGAGGAACGGTGTCTAAAGAGAGTACAAACACAGTCTCGGAAAATTAAATAGGGGGCGGAAAGTTAAGTTCAGTGAAGGAGATTGGCGAATATTGAAGCAGATCGCAATGTCTAAAAATCGAAGAACTGCGACGAAAGTGACCACAGAGCTCAATACCCAACTGGATTCTCGAGTGTCAGTGAATACATTTAGAAGGCACCTCCTTAAACAGAAAGTTTATGGTAGAACGGCAATTCCCAAGCCGCTTGTCACAAATGTTAATTTTTGCTGTCATCTACATGGTGCACACTCAAAGAACCTGGTCCAATGATAAGTGGGAAAAAGTAAGACTGTTTGACGAATCATGTTTCGAATTTTTTTCTACCACAGAAATGGCAGCTAGTTTCGAGGACACTTTCACAAGGGTATGATTGTGAGTGTTTCATTCCAACCGCCAAGCATAGAAGTGGATTTGTTTTGATATGAGCTGAAATATCACTGTATCCTACTAATCAATCGTAACCCTGAAAAAAAGGATCACTTAGGAGAAATATAGAGAAAGTTCCTCTGACCAGGCCCATCCTATAATGCAAGCTTTATTTTTTTCTGCAAGAAAGGAATTTTTCAAGATGATAATGTATCTATCCTAGTAGAACCATTGTTTGATGAACAAGAGGATGAAATCAAATATCTACCTTAACCCTCTCATTCACCTGACCACGGTATAGTTGAACCGTTATGGTCTATTTTAAAGCATTAAATACCGAATCGATATCCCCCACCGTTTTCTCTCCCAGAACTTTCGTATTATCTCCTGTAAGAATAGTACAATATCCCTCTAAAAATTATCCTACACATGTGTGATTCAATTTTTAAGCGATTCTAAACTGTATTATATATACCAAAGACGGTCCTACACTATACTAATAAAGGACTCTTTATAAATTTAAAGTGTTTTCATCAATTTGATAACCACCTGTGCATGGATATAGAGTAAAATTCTCGTAATTACAAATTTCAGTAAAAATATTATAGCTTGATTTCAATGAACCACATTTTATAGTGATATCTCTGTTATTTTGGTATTAAAACGAGACCTAAGCCCGTATGAATACATGCAAAAATCGTCTCACACTAATTCGATGGTATTTGCTACTAAACAGACACGTGTACACAATAGTGATATTTTTATGTATTTAGTTTACTAGCTATTTATTTAGTGACTCCATTTGGTGATCTATCAGTGTTTCAACCTTTTATATATGACAATAATATTATTAAAATTAATATTTTGAGCTTTCAGATAAAACTTGGTTTCATTTTATATAACTTAGCAAACATATATGAGAAGCTTTGTACATATACATCTCTTATTAATTACAAGCTTTTCAATTTTGATTACCTGTTTTCCACTTGGTCTATGTCTACAGCTGATGTTTGGTGCATTTGTTTTCAAGTATTAATTATTAAAAGTACAGCATTTTCAAACCTTTAATTAAAAATGCACAGAATTACTCCATTCGCAGTAAAATCTTTTCATTAACTATTTTAGTTAACAAATGTTAAATATACGGTGGTTATTTAGAAAAATAGTATTAATCATATTTCTTTAGATGTCATTCGTGCTATATTTTTGTAATTATTTAAAATACAGTTTTTCGTCTAAATAAAATGATAAATGAAGAAAAAAATTATATAAATATTATTTTTTGCCTTTTCATAATTTTATTAAATCTTTGAATATGTTTCCAGGTGTGTTGTAATGTTGGTTGCTTGATGATAAGGTCGCGCTTTCGAAACCAGAAGTTTACTGCTTCAAGACGCAATGCCATAGAGAAGAAGAGTAAGAAGAATGTAAGATAATTTGGCGCACATTAATTCCATCGAAATCACTATCTTGCCGCTAATGTAGTGGGGAAGGCTGGCGAGAAAAAGGCTCGATTCTTACTTTAAAAGGTGACTTTAATGTAACTAAAATATTTTAAAAGTAGAAGGTAATTTTCAAAAATATTTTAGTTTTCAACTAAAATTTAGGAATTTTATTTTTGTATATTAGATTTAGGATTGATAAATGATTCAATTAAAAAATTATATTCTATTTTTTAAAATTTTCTGATTCAGAGGGTGTTTGATTCTTAATTCATTATCTTATCAAACACACGTCATTGACACGCAAGACAAAAGAGCTTTTCAAATACGTTCTAAAAAATTATCTTCGCTTCGTTAAAATTATATATACATATATTATTTAGAAAAGAAATAATCTTTATTCTAAAAGTAGAAAAAAGAAAGCTAATCTATTCCTTCACTATTCATATAAGATATTATATAATATTTAAGGAAGTATATCATTATTTGAAGGCATAATATGCTTTGTTATTTTTATGAAATAAATTTATATCTGTCTATAAATGAGACATATTTTTAAAAAGAAGGGAGTATTTGTCTTCAAGTTATCTTAGACATTTTATGAAAATTTGAAAATTAATTAATCTATAAAATCAAGCTTGAACTTTGCTAATTGAAGAGTGCCTTTTTTAATTTTGGAGCTAAAAACAGATAATGAATTTTGGAGAATAAGAAAATTTAATGTTTCAAGAAAATAATTCTGTTATCTTTATTTTATACACTTCGCATTAAAGTTAAAGAACAAATATTAAATAAGCTTTAGAATAGTGCATTGGAAACTAATCATGCATTTTGTTTGAATTTTAAAATGATCTCCTAGCTCATTTAAACTATAATGCTTTTTAAAGGAAGAACAAATTTTGTATTAAAAAATTTCTTTTTATAAATTGAAAAAGTAATTTTATGTTTTCCTACCAGTGACAATATAAAATTTCTTCTCCTGTTTCACCATATTTTATTGTCAAACATGGTTGAATTTATACAAACTTATAAAACATTATGCTATTGGCGTAGTTGAAAATTAGAAAATGGAAATAGTAAAAAAAAGGCAGCTTTTAAAACTTTCTGTTATTAAAAGTAGTTTAGCAAATATAAAGGGTTATAAATGTAATTAAAAATGGAAAAGGGAAGTAGTAAAAAATGTGCAAGCTTTTAAAACTTTCTGTTATTAGTGTAGTTAAAACTTTTCTTCAGAAATTCTAAGATCAGCATAATAATTGTAAAACCGAGAAACGAAACAAACATCAGGAATTTTAGGTACAACGAAAATCCTAATAAAGAAACTAAATCGTTCATTTACAATTAAAAGATAAAATGACTGTGAATAAAATACAATTTTAATAAAATATTTCAACAAATATTAAATATTTATTTGATGAAACAAAAAAAGTATTTAAGTTATCTGAGAATGCTTAATAATATTTTAAAATAAAATATGAATTACAACTATTTAAATCAAACCTAAAGTACTTAAATAAATTTCTCAATTCCACCAATAATAAAGGAAAATATTAATATTGTTTTTGGTGCTATTGTGCCAACTCTAATTGTTTTCAAACTACCATGCTTTTTATATATTCTCTTCAGAGATATTACTGAAATTTTAATTCAAAATTTAGTTAATTAAAATTAATCATTATTATGAAGTTTTTGTAATGACTTCCAAACTATGCACAAATATTCTGTATTATTATTATTATATTGTTGCACAAATATGTTTTTTTAAATTCCAAACGTCATTTTTAAGTATAATAATTTAAAGAATTTTATACAATATAATCACTTAATTCTAAACAGTACTTATTGCAAGGGAAGTCAAAATTTTTGTTAAAAATTAAATATAAAAGAAGCCGCAAATATAGCTTGAGGAGGAAAAATTACTTGGACTATTGCAAAAGATTTGAAATTCAATTTGTAGTAGATTTCGATACAGTCATGTTTTAATGGCACCATGCTGATATAAGATTTGATTCTATCATGTTCAAATGAAGCAGAACAGATGTGAAATTGTTAAAACAACTAATATTTTTAACCATTATTTGTAGTTAAACATTTGTAGTAACACATAACCATTATTTTGTAAAACATTCAATCAGCCAGAAACTGCATAAGAGATGTCGTTGAAATTAAGCCTTAACAATAATTTCTTCCTACCAGATAATTATATCTAATTGCTAGTACCCATTAACCATATCATATTTTAGTTAAAATGTTTCTAATAAACGTAACAGTTGATAATTACTGTAAGAAGAACAAGTACAATTTATCAACCAAATTCATGATAGCTACAAATTTGCCAAAATGCAACCTTTCGCATCTAGTATTTTTTTTGACAGAGCTTGGTATAATATAATGTACTTCTATCGAACGTCATTTATAGATCCCTAATTAGAATTTTGAGTTACAAGATTGGTTTAGCGGAAGTCTGACATTCCCTTCAAAGAGAGAGGGAATATTAATTAATTTATGCTCCACTCATAGATTCTATATACGAGTGAAGTCACCTTTTGAAATGCAGGTAGCAATTTATTGAAGACAAAAGTCTTAGAAATATCATAGATAATATTCTATTTAGTAATCGGAGGAAACAACATTTTATGTCATAGTTTAGCAGAAGGCAGAATCTTGCAGATGCTACGTAATGTGGTGGATTTAATGCGGAAAACACTATTATCAAAATTTAAAAGATTTTCTGTTTGACATGAAAATATAGTTTGATTACTTAAATATATTTTCAATTAAATTATCTCTAATAATAATAAGGATGAATGAATGTGCGTGTGTAAGAGTGTGCCTAACTTATAAACCTCTATTACAGATGTCTGAATGCTTTACAGGCGAACTGAAATATCAAACCTATGTGTTTTAATCTCACCTATCAAATTTGGCTCGTATATGCTTTGGAGAATCAGAATGTAAAGATCATTTAAAATTTGTATTATAATTAAAACTCAATTTGAATTTCTGCGTTATTAAATAATTACTTCTAAAATATAGCATAAACATAAATTACATGTCTTATCAAAATTTAGAAAATAGGTTTTTAATAGTCATGCCATTTTTTTAAAAATATTTTGCAAATTTATTTGCGAATTATCATATTCATTATTTCGTTAGAGGGTGTATGTGCTGAGTTTTTTCTTTTTTTTAATATTTAAGGTGAAAAGAGATAGCTCAATTTTAAAATTAAAAAGACGCAATTTCCTTACAAAATAAATAATAAAAAGTTCTTTCTCTGTTCTATCTGTGAGATGTGTGAGTGTGCCCTTTTATAAAAAGTGGTTGTGCCAGCTATTGAGTGATGCATGAGTGGCAAAGTCCTTCTCTTGGCTCTTGTTGGCACGACTAAAACAAGAGCCGCTCCCTATCTGCTTAAATCGGGCTTCAGCATGGCAAATGTCATAAGAAGCAGCATGTTTTATATCTCATGTTGTTGTTGTTTTATTTTCATTTTATTGCCGAACACACCACACTTTTCAAAATACCAATTTTCGGCTAAAGTTTATGAAATATTTTTGTGTAAAACTTTTAAACATAATAAAAACTAAGTTAATTAAAATCTTTTTTAAAAATTTCCTTTTTAATTTTTAGAAGTTTATGACTTTAACATCTTTTCATTCTTTAATCGCTATTTCGTCAAGCGCATGCCATTAGCATGCAAGAAAATGAATATAAAAGCCTCTAAATTCTGAAAACATTATCTTCATTAGTAAAAAAAATTTAATTTTAATCTCCCGCATTCTTTGGAAAATAAAATGCCTCTTCTAAAAGTTGTAAAAATAAAGTCTGTGGTGTCTTTTGGTTTTTCATCTAAAACAGGTCGTTAGATTTTTCAGGTTGATTGGAAAGCAGAAACTTTTCTAATTTTATAGCGTTAAATCTTATTTTTCTATATCAAAGATTTTTAAAAGTTAAAAAAGATGGTTAATTATAAAATATAAAAGATTATTTTTTATCAAAATTTTTATCTGATATTCATTATTTTTAACTGATAATTTCTGAATTAATATAATAAACTTTGAGTTGTTTTTTTTTAAATTAAGGAGCCCTAATTAAAACGATGAAGTTTTTAAGAAAATGTGAATTAGTTTTATGATTTCTTTATTCTTCTTTGTGTTTCTACACTTCACTTTAAAAGTCTGAGTTAAACCAATTTTGAATTTAACTGCAAAGAAAATTAATCAAACAGTTGTATGAATCATGAAATCATATAAAGATTAATTGAAAACCTTTTTATATTTGCCTCTCTTTGAGAAGTAGTTTATTAAATGAATTAATAAAAAATAAAATTAAGTTACTAAAAACGAATTTAAAAATAAAGGAAATAATATTTCAAAAGTATACTGATCAAAACAATTATTATATATCCATGCTGCTTTAAAAAAATAAAAAAAATTTAAATTATTCCTTCAATTTTTATGTATTATTATTGTAATGAACTTACTGATATATATTACATACATTACTAGATTATTATAATATTAGTACATTACATTTATATTATGTATTAATACATTTATTTCTATAAGCGCTTGTTGTATTATGGATAAGAAAAAAATAACATTTGATAAATTTACCGCCAATGTTTAAATGATTTTTAGATTCGCATGTATTTTTTCATTAATTTAAATGAAGCCTAGTGAATATAATTTATTTGATTCTCAAATCCAATAACAACATCATATGTAAGCCCAAACCTAAGAATTCATGAATTAATAAGAACAAAAGGTGGTCCATCATTAAATTGAGACTTGGAAGTCGTAATAATCAGGCCACTAAGTGTATATCATTATGAATTTTTAATATTGCTTCCTTATATCGTATCTTGATAATTTTGCAGATATAATTGGGGTAACTAGATGCACTAACTCTGGACATGCTAAACACGTGGCGACTTTGGGAGGCAATTGGTGAATCCCAAATATCCTAGAGGCTTGGAGATAGCTCTATAATAAATGGAAATCTGAGGCATCTTCTAGAACACTCGATGTAAACCTGCTTAGGTGGTAATAGTCATCAAGTAAATAATTCGAGAGACATCGGTTGAACTGAGAACAAGTATGCAGTTGAGCGAAATCTCTACAGCGAGATATTTCTGAGTTCTTTGAGCAGTTAAGTATTTTTTTCCACTTCCGATTTTTTATTGTAGGTTACTATTTTCCTCAAGTGTTGTTGTGGGTACACATCGTCTGTGTTAAAAGGATATTCAATATATGTATCCTTTCGTCATAATAATGTCACTGATGATTATAAAATTTACTTTTAAAACTTATTTAATTTGCTTTCAGATCCCAGAGAAAGCAAATAGATGCAATTATTACTTGAAAGAATGAATTATTTTTTATTCTTTCATAGAAATTACATATTCTTTTTTTTATCAGAGGAAAATATTCCCTCTTGAGATAAGACCAAATAAGAATTTCATATCAATTTCATACGCTTTTAAAATCTGACTTCAGAAAACCGAACAAAAATAAACTTAAGGAACATTGAAATGGCTGTTAGATATTTGATTGACAGCAGAAAATTCATTTAAGCCGTATTTGATTGACAACAAACCGGTTTCAAAACCTTTTATGTGTCTTCAATCTTTATTTATTCTACGAGCTAAAATTTAATAAGCGAACCATTTTATTATCCTTCACTTCATGATGCCTTAGATTTCAAATGCAGTCAACATGTTTTGACGGAATACAGATGAATGACATTCCAGCAATATTAGGATGAAAATAAAATATGCTTTTCTATTGAGAGGCACCATTTATTGACATGATTACAAACCAGGCTGTATAGTGACTTTTCAATCATGAATTTCAAATCGAATTTATTTGCGTGAACTATAGCTGGAATTACTATTCTGTGGATTGATATGTTATTTCTTAAAGATGCTTGCAAATCTAATTACAGTGCAAATACTTTTTATATTGAATTCCCTTTTTCTATTAAATCAATCTACCTTACTAAGAGCAAAAGTTATTTTTTACATGACATTCCTGATAAAAAGTTGGTCGTTATGTCCTAAGAAATAACGAAAACGCCGTGTCTTGTCAACATCGAATTAATGAGGGATACCTTTTGAATATTGAAAGGTATCGTAGTGTGCTTCAATAGTTTAATAATGTCAATGCCAGTTTTAATTTGACAATCTTATGATACAAATTTCTTTCATTGTAAATCAAATAACATATTTCAATCCATCTATCGTCTCCAACATGTTATTAAAATATTTTAATTGCCACATGAAATAGCAAGTTACATATCAGTACTACAAAAACGCTCAAAAATAGGTGAAAATATGCAAATAGAATTCTGACATTAAAATTTTAATAGTGTAAACTAAAAATCCGTTTCCACTTTCGGGTGATTTATGAAATGAGACTTCAAAATTCAGAGAATAATGAGTCAAATTACCAAGATAAGCAAATGACCATAAATAAATGTAAAGTGCTTCTACAAAAACCACAATTCTTAATCAAATTTTGCACAATATGCAGTGGTATTTACATATCTATGAGCATATTAGGATCCTGCTTAGCAAATGGGAAAAATATATAATTATAAAATTTGGCATATATATATATATATATATATAACCTGAATTTAAAAAATATACATGAAGAACTAAGATCATTCATTAAAATAGATTACGGTCTAATTATTGGTATAAAATAGCATGCTCAGTAAAAAACAAAGCAAATTAACGAATTTAGTTTGTTAAATACTGTAACAAACCAAGTACATTTATTGCACATGTATAATTTGAATTCAATACATGAGATATTTCTAAAAGCTTATAAATAATAATTGTATTCGACATTAGCGAATAATTAAAATAAAATATTCTGCATACACACATTCTACGATTAAATTATCTTAAATGAAGTAATTTTTTATTAACATTCCTTAAGAAAAATTCATACAAATTTATCATTCTAAATTTTTTATGCTTTAGCAGTTATAATAATATAGACTGCCTTTTTTCAGTAAGAGAGTTTATTAAATTCTCCAAACAATTTTGGATATCATGTCTGCGTTTCATCCATAATATATATATATATATATATATATATATATATATTAAGTCTAGATATTTTTAAATTCCACTGGAGTTAAGTACAACAAAAATTATTTGCTATGAAATTCCTGGTTTGTAAAATAAATAAAGGAACGAATGTAAAGCTTAAACCATATTTGAGTTTGTGGTCATTCAAATATGGTTTAAGCGAATTTCTCAAAGAGATAAAATATTTATAGTTATGTGAGTGTAAAAATACCAATACTAAAGAAATTATTTTCACGATTTGATGTAAAACAATAAATATTAAATTTAATAGCAGCTTAAATAATATTTATCGTGCTGAAAAAAATTTAAAAATGAAAAAAATGCATAATGAGATTTGTAATTCTATTTAATGAATTTTCTATAATTGTGTGACTTCCGAATTATTTCAAATTTCTTTTAAAAGCAATTGGAAAATTAAATAATAATGCGTAATATAATGTACCTTTATATATATCACCACACTACACCTACGTTTCTGAAGCTCATGAGGCTTGGGTATAAATATAAATGCACTTTATAAAAAAAGGAAGAAATGAAAATTTCACTGCATTAGCTACGAAGATAAATATAAACATCAAAATACAAGGGCTTTAATAAAAATGGTGGAAATTAAAATGAATAATATCTATATAATGTGTATATTAAAATGAATATCTATATAATGAGGATATTAAAAATATCTATATAAAGAGGATATTAAAATGAATAATATTATCTTTTGCTGCGACTCAACTGAAATCCATATTTCGATGATGCAGATATTAAGATAATATTATTTTTCTGTTTGAAGTGCCTTTTTATTAAGCTTTTTAAAATTTTGTTATTCTTACAATCCAAATTTAACTTCCTAAATAATCTGAGTCATTACTGATAAAAAAAAATGCAAATATTCAAGCTTAGAAAGGATTTCAACAAGTTATCTATATTTTAAGTCGATGATTAGTAACTTACATTTTAAATTACAGCACTATTTGAAATAAATTTTCAGATAATTATGAAGATACATGAGCTTCGGTACAGTTTCTGAAAATTACATGGTATGTTTCTAAAAAAATATGAAGTTTTAATTAATTTCTAAAAATACCATAAAGAGTAAGATGAATAAAATATTAAATCAAATATTTTTAAATCTTTTATATCGGTGAGTCTGGTGATCCTCATACACAAAAACGTAAAAAGAAAACTAAAACAACTAGAAATATTACTAGTTGGACTAAATTATACAAATGAACAATAAAGACATATACTCTATAAATAAGAACACCCAAGTGCAGCAAAATCGATCAAAATATGAATTAAAGTATATAAAACCAAAATATATATAGTGCGTATTGCGTATTTTCTTATCAATGAAAATCTGAAATATTAAATATCCATTTAACAGAAGTAAATGGGTAACAGGAATATAGGAAGAAATTGAAAGAATTCTGTAATTCAAGCAACCAAAAAGTCTTTTCTAATTACAATATGGGTATTTTTCATTTTTTATACATTTCGTATAGCTTGAGTGTTTAAGTGTGTTTATTGACTGTCCTTGGTATTTTTTTTTTATTTCACTCTAGTTTCTATTTCTCCAATAGAATTCATTAACATTTTTTTCTCACGATTAAGTGATTCTATGGAAAGTTACTGGTTTATATTTTATATAAACTATGGGAAGAATATAATTATTAACCTATTCTCTTTGATTCCCCTCCCCACTATTTATGCTTTAAAGCTACTTTAAGTACTATTTCATCCGTTCCTAATTTATTATTTCATCTGTAATTAATGTATTATTAAGTATTCTTTTTGTAGACCGAATAGTTTTCTATTATTAGTTATATTTTGTTTTCATACATATTTCCATTTTCGGGATGATGTATATATATATATGTGTGTGTGTGTGTGTGTGTGTGTGTGTGTGTGTGTGTGTGTGTGT
>JAPMOQ010038814.1:309346-351928 GCA_026543055.1 Argiope trifasciata
ACTAAATTAATTTGAAAGTGTTCGAATATATTATTTCTTAAAGAACATAAAAATGTTAGCATCTGCAACTCTTACAGCGAGAAATATAGAAAAATTTATTACAAAATCTCTTATTAGAATTAAAGGAAGTTTTTAAAAATAACTTATGAATGTAAAAACATTGTTCAGCAAAATTTCTAAATAACGGAAATTTACTTATTTCAATAGCAAGAAGCATAATACATTGAAATACCGCAACCAATAATGCAGAAATGCAGAGTAATGAACTATTTTCTTCTCTAGTGTCAAAATAAATTGCAAACATGATCTCCAGACGTCTGACACTGTTTACACTTTCTGTTCACATACTTTTATTCGAATAGACATCCGTAAGAAACCTTAGAAACGAATTGCTACAAATTCGAATAGGATAGAAAATACAAAATGACCCAAGGAAAGTTATGTAAAAGGGTTGTTCGATTCTTTAAGCATTCAAAAATCGACTTCCTAGAAATTCAACGAAACAGTAAAAAGGTTCTTAAAGAAATGCATGAAATTCAGTAAAGTGGTTAGACATGAAAACTATGTCTCCCATCTCAAACTTTATTCAAAAATTGTTTTTTTAGGAAAGTCTCAATATTTTATTGACTTGAAGAATTTATTGACTTGAAGTTTTTATATAAAAAGTATTTGAATTCTTATGACAAATGTTGATTTAATCCTGATAGAATTATTTCTCTAAATATTTTTTTAACTCTATGGTATCTTAGGGTTGGTTTCCCATTGAAACAGGACGGTTTCAAGTTCGAGACCCAAATCCCCAGAATAACTGTACTGTAAGTTGGTCTACTGCATGCTAAATCCGTCATCATCTCGCCATGGTTCAAAATCACGAGGTATGTTCCAAAATAGCATCAGTGTTGCTTTAAAAATTCACAATATTATAACTAAAGAAGCACTCAATGAATGTAGGTACATTTTGTATTTGCTTCGATGTGTAGTGAAGATAAATGAGTATGAATTTCGAACTATTTTTCCTTCAACGCATTCACTACCACTACCCTCGCCTGCTGTCAGCACCATATCTAATTAATTCTTTGCTATCTTTTAATTCTAGTAGAGAAGGTGTCATCTAATAACATAAATGGTTTGGTCCTAGAAAAGACCGCTATCTATGGATTATCTTGTAGTTGGCAGTCAATGTGTTAAGCTATTAAATATAAAATTTAAAATAGTTCTATAATTTTGAATTTAAAATTACGTGTAGAATTCCATTTATATGGTTTGTTGAGATTTTCAGATATCACCCATTCACATGCAAAACAAAAGGTAGACAGCTATTCATTTTAAGTAGTTGGCCAGAATTGGCGCAGATCTACAAATGTAACGATAAAAATCATGCCAAATTTCATACTTCTGATTTTTACGTTTTGGTGTTTTATTTATATGCATATGGTCCAGGAGAGAATGAACTCAAAATGCAATATAATTAAAAAACGTGAATTTAAAACCACATTTCATATTATCTTTTATATGACTTTTTGCCATTTGAAGGGAACATAGACACATTAATAATCTAAGAAAAGCTAATAGACAGACATTATTTCCAACTTAGATTTCATTGATATTATTAAATACATAAGGTATGAATTATTAATGAATTATTCTGCAAATGTTATATGCTCTTTGTGTGTTCAACAGCCATAAGAATTTTCAAAAATTCGGAATCATTCGAGCACTATTTTTTCTTATACCATCATATAAAATTATCTTTTATATAAAGTAGAAGAAAATGATGCAACCTAACATCTGAAAGTAGCTTTTACAGTTTCTTTTTCTAAAATTACATTTTTTTGCTGCTACTAATTTTTTAATGAATATGCTAATTTCCTTACAAATGGTTTGAAAATATTGCTTATCTCCTTAACTGATATTTCCATAGAACTTTTGAAATGACTATCCAAAAATAAGTTAGGGAAGCAATATAATCTTATCTTTACGAATGAGACTTTGCGGTCAAAGCAAAATAGAAATCCAAAGATTCTCGGTCATTTACAAATTCTATTTCTCTAGTACTTGCCATTACCCAGCAATGATAGATTTTGCTTTAACTTTTGAATGAGTTTTACATTTAGATGAAAGACACCTAATTTCTCTATTCTCGAAAGTAATTGCTCTCAGAAAAAGATGATTGCTCTCAGAAAAAGACAGATAATATGACCCAAAACAAAATTAGCTACATTACATCTTCGTTTTATTTAAATGCAAGCTTACTAACTTTACCAGTTTGCAAGAACTACCTCATTAAGAATCTCAATACTAAGTTAAACTAAATGCGAGGTTTTATTTTCTTTGACCTCTAAAACAAATTATGATAATTTTTGGTTTCAATGCCATGCAAATGGGTCCTTTTCTTCTGTTGAGTATTTATCTTCTAAAGTTTTCTCTAAACAGAATTCAAACCGAACTAAGTTCTTCTTCTTTTAAGTAATCAACAATTCTTAGAAAATGTTTTCAGAAAGACTCTCATGTTTGTTTTAAAAAGTTAGTTTTTTTCTTTCTGAACTGAATAGGTGCATTAAGCTATTTTTTCCCATGTTGTTAATATTGGCAAAAATGCTATTAAAATATAAATTTTTTTAACTATGAAATGTTAAAATATAATTACATTTTCATTATTCTTTTTTAAGAAATATTCTAAAAAGTTTATTGTCAAAGATTTTGGTAACATATTTGTAATATTTGGTGAAGTATTGGTACAAAAAATGTTGATACTATAAATTACCAAATTTATAATAAGTTTTTTTTCTTTAAAATTAATGTTATAAATAACAATTTAGAGATTAAAGAATGATCACAACGTTTTACCTTTATTTTAATTTAAAATTTTTTATTCTTATAATTAATGTATGAAGATAAGCTCTTTTCAAAGAAAATTTTGATTAGAATATGTTAATGAGTTTTTCCGTTACTGCCAACGTATCTGAATACGGAAATCGAAGTTTGTGGTTTCTTTTTGTATGTTTATAAATTCGATAGCACAAAGGAAGAACAAAGCTAGACGAATAAAAATTGTGAATATAATTTTCACAGATAAATTAAACTATTTTAAAACAATAAATATCTTGTTAAAAATTATATTTTCCTAAAGAAGCCTCTCAATCACACTAAGAGATGAAGCGCAAAACGCTTAACACTAAATACAGGGTGCTCCAGAGAAACTGATTTGAAACGTCAATAAAAACCAAAGTACTTCAGTTACTATTTTATTTTATTTTTTATTTACGAATACATTATCCCAATTGTTTTTCACATACAGTTTTTAAAATGACATAGGTTAAATATCGACCCCCATCAAGCATACACTGATTAAGTCGCTTTTTGAAGTTCGTGTCCACTCTTTGCAGCATATCAATCGGTATGTTGGCAATGGCGTCGCGATTGTTGTTCTAGCGGTGAGCTATTTTCCGTGGTTGATCGACATAAACCAGTGATTGCAAAATGAGCCTTGTAACTGAAGAAAACGAAAGTGTCTTCAGGCAAGTTGTCAAGCAGCATTTCACGTGCATTTTGACCAAATAAAACAACAAAATCGTGTTCAGTCAATTCTTGCTCAGCAGCCAATTTATAGGGATGAAATGGAAGGTCTTGATGGAGTATTCGTCAAAGAAGGGTGTCAGTAATTCCCAGATTAACTGCGTGTTTACGAGCCGAACGCCGGGGAGAACGCAAAACTGACTACCTCAATCTTTCGACTTTTCCCCGATTTCTGTTGATCCGTTGATGTCCATTTCTGGGTTTAGCGGCACTGCTGAAAGGAGTCAACCCACGACAGAATCAGCACACTATTGACTTAGATTGAAATTATGATGACATCACTCGGAGTTCGATGGCAGAGTGTGTCTCGAGTCGGCGTCAAGTTCGGCGAGATTGAAAGGAGAATGGGGTGTGGTGTGTTATGGTGATGAAGGCGAAATCCATTCACGCCTGATGTTAGTGTTCTTTTCTTTTAGATTAAATGATGATCGTGGAAATGGATTTAAAAATATAGTAATCTATGAATTTCTTGTTCATTATATACTCATGATTGCTTTTTATGTTATGTGTATTTTCTGATTGTGATGTTATAAATAAACAAATTTTTGAAAAATCAAATTTGGCCTAATCGTTCGGATGCAATTTGATTTAACACAATACCCTTGATTAGCTCTGATCCATATCATTTCAGCACCAAATTGAGCAGAGTTTCCTTTTATATCCATTTTCTTCTTCTTTTCTTTCTTTCTTTTACAACAAAAGAAAGACCATTAAAATCAATCTTGAATCAGAAATGATTTTTGCCCCTTTTATACTATGTTCAGTCAAGAAGATAAGTGCATTTTGTCATTTAATTTTAAAATAAAAAATAAATTATGACGCTCTTTTCATTTGTAACGGCAATGAAATAAAAATGCATAATCACAAAATGTAACTACTTAAAAAACAAAGTGAATCCGACGAGATTTCTACAACTTTCATTACACAATGCCAAAAGGCAACAAAAGGAAAACTCATAACAAACCCATTCTCAGGACGTGATGACTTTATAATGAATTTCAGTGTCCACGTTCTACCTAACATTCTCAGAAATAAGAACACCAAATTAAAATCAAAGAAAGCAAGTACACTTATCTAGTATTCTACTCATTCCAGAAGTGAAAAAAAGGAAATTAATTTCCCACAGTAAGATCTCTCTCCCAGACACAATAAAAGTTTTAAAGCTCTCCAAGCAACACAAAGGAGTCTTTATTTAAAGCTTTCTCTTTTCTACACTTTCTCGCTTTGTAGTCTGAAGAAAAGAGCGCTTCTCGAATGTAATTGGAATTTCCAAGACTTCCGCAAGACGCGTGTCACGGATTAAATCCTTTTAACTGCCTTCGTTTTAACGTGATTGGGTAGCCGCTGTATAATTGATGAAGATGCTATTGCGGCGCTTGTTCTGGTGAAAGAGGTGGGCTCTGTGATTTATGATGGCCGAATAATCTTTGCGTGCATTGCCTTTGCATTTTAACTCTTTGGATGTTATTTAGTTTTCAGCAGATGGTATTTTGTGAGATCATCTGCTAACATAAGAGATATAACAAAAATAATGGTAAGGAAGACATGTTATTTAAATGCATTTTCCATAAAATCAGTTTGAAATATTATTTGAATGCTATAAAGAGATTGAGAGTTCTGATTTTTTTGTTAGCTAGCTATTGGAAAGGAAAAAACCTTCTTTAGTATTAAATATTTTCGAAACCTACAGAGCCAAAGTAAATCGTCTCAACGAAATTTTCTCGCATACTCTCTAATAAATCCTCAAACCCCTCTAACTGTTGAAAATTGTAGATTGGGAAAAGCAATTAATGCCTTTCATAGTGAATAATAGTTATATAAACTAATGAATGATAGTTACGAAATGTAGATCTTTGAAAATAATGCAAGGTTGCTGTGGTCTGTTGGTAAAATGTCGCTCCGTGAGCCTAGGGTTTCCGATTCCGACCCGATTAGAGACCCGATTCCACCAAAGAGTCACCGTGTATGGGAATCTGTTGCACGCTAAATATGTAAGGTCTAACGCTTTCCTGGTGGGCTGGCATGGTGTGGAGAGGAAAGTGTTAACTCAGACGTCGTCTTCTTTGCGGTTCAAAATTATGATTTTCGTCCCAAAATAGCCCCAGTGTTGTCTTACAGTTTGACGTTAATATAATGAACTAAACTTGACATTAATTCAGTCTTTTCATTTAATCTATAGTGAGGATTATATTCTGGAAGCCTTTATACCAGTAGCGAGCGCTTTTGTGATGTGAAGGAAATTCAACTTAGTTATAAAAAATTTCTCTTTCAGAAATGATCCTAAACATCAAGTAGTGAATAAAAAATTCCACTTCAATATAATAAAACTAGCGTTATTAAGTAATTATTTAGTCATCGAAAACAATCGAGATTTCTATAGATATTGTTTTTACTCACGTTTCTTATCAAGTGACTAAACACATTTGTAGACTTATTTTACTCTTATTTTCCAGGTTTCAACATTATTAAATGGCATTATTCTTATGAAGTGTTATTTATCAGAGTAAAATACCTCATTGTATTAAATAAAGGGTTTGATATTTAAATTTTAAATTACGTTTGATTTGTCCAATTACTTTTTGATATGCAATAATTGTAAAATTATTTATACCTCAATCATTATTTATTAATCAACTGTTAGTCTGCTATCTTTTTGACAGATATATTAATGATATGATGCTTTATGGGTAACACTCAAAGAAAAAATAAACAAATTTGGGATATTTGGGAAATTTCGAATAAATTTCCTGTAAATGCAAAAACTAAACGTATTTTTAATGATCTGATACTTGATATATAAAATTTATTTGACCCTTTCAATACTGTTATGTATCAATCGGCCTTCCACATTTTATCCTGTTTGGTCGATTTGTTTCTTCATAAGTCATTGCTTCATAAGTCAGCATCCAATACAAAGTACTGTAAATCCTTTTTCCGGTAATAGAACCAACTATACTGCGAAACATCATGACAGATTCGTAACAATATAAACACTATTCAAAATTCAGCAGTCAATATTTTTGCATTTCTGAATAATTGCGTTCTGATGTATACTAACGCACAGATCGACAGACAAGAATGCTACTACAGAATGTACTTGCATATTATTTATATATTCATATGAAAATTTGAACTTTCTAGCAATTTAAGTGGTGAAATTACCATGATTTCATAAAAATGGACAGATAAACAATGAGTATTCCATTCCATTTTCCATTCTTAGCTATTATCTCAGAGAAATTGCCATTTTGGGGAAGAATTTACATATAATATTACTTGCTGAGTTTGTTAACTTTTGAAAGTATTTATCAGGAGAAAGACAAGCATAATTTTTAAAAAGATTACTTTCGCTTTTTTTAAACACACTGAAAATATCAAGCTTCATTGAAATTCCGAGTTCAAATTTTCTTATGATTATAATGCTTTCTTTTTCTACATTTCATTTACTAGACACAAAGCATGGGGAATAGTTTTACCGACACTTTCTCTCACTCTCTCAAATACTATTATTACAGCCTTTTTTTCTCCCCCAGCTCAAAAAATTGTGAGAGTGCTCATATTTTATTTACTAGAAAGAAACCAGAGATAATAGTTTTCTCATACTCTCTATTAATGGTGTCATTACTCTTCTTCCATCATAAAATTATGGAACTTGAGTGAGCCAGTGAAGTACCAGACTATTCACAAGTTTATGCTCAAATTAAAGAATTGTATGCTTTGTTGTACATGAAAGAAAAAGTTGTATTTGTGCATATACTACAGAGTATTGGTAAACAATAGCTACGAAAGGTCGATCTACAATATAGCAGATTTGCAATCTTTGGTAATTAATCACTGACATGCGATTGATGAACAAGTAACCAATAAAAAGAAATTAACACCTTTTTCATTAGTCTAAAATGAGCATTTGAAATAGAATTAAGATCATTGTCAGGAGATCAATATCTAAATTTCATTTATTTAAGCCAATGTATTTTGAGTTATTGCATTTACATGCTTGAGAAAATAGATGCAGCTTTCTGAAAACCTTTTATAGATGTGATTTCAAATTTAATGCAATCTACATTATAGATAAAGTTGATTAATGATATCGTATCTGTGCTAACTCAACTAACTTCTAACTCAAATGAATATGACAAAAACAAGCTTTGCATAGCCCTTTCGTACGGGGGGGGGGGTCATTCACATATCTCACAGATAGAAAATAGAACATCCAGGACACGACCAGGACACGAACCCGTTACTCACCGATCCCGGGGAAGGTGCGCTGCCCCTAAATCAGGATGCGATCTACATTACAGATGCCAAACCTGTATACCAAATTGTAACTGTTTATGTTATTTACGTTTTGCAGCAATCATATTCATTGTAGATAGATTAACGGGTAGACACATTTCATTTGAGTAGGTTTAGTACAAAATGGAAGTGAGGAATTTCTGAATTTTGCTGTAAAGATCATATACCAAAGACATGAGACAAATGGACATACAGACGTAATTCTAAAAATGCATTTCTCGAATTTAGAGAGGCTGGAAATTCGGAGGTTCATGAAACTCTCGAGTTCGAATCCTTGGAAATTACTCTTGATTGACTTTTACTTTGCAACTTTGTTACAAAAACTAAATTCAATGGCAGGACAGCCAGTGTGGACCAATGTCTCCAGTACTCATAACAGCTGTCTTGACCGACTGTCCTGGAGTACAAGGCATATGTCCCGGTTAAGTGATCGAACCACAGAAAGGATGAAGGGCCGAATCGTCTTGCTCTGTGCAAAGATAGAACCTAGGACCCGTGCGTTTAAAGACCGAAGTACTACTTCTTCTACCAAGCCACCGTGGTTCAACGTTGTACATGAGATATTGTGGTAGGTGAATTTGGCTCGGATTAGAACTTGGGACCTTCGGGCTAGAATTCGCGTAACATTGACATTATTCCAAAAGAGATAACACCCTTTCTAGTGATTGTTACTGGATTATTAAGATACCACCACAAAAATTAAACAGAAATACTAGAGCTTACGCCATGTGAAAACAATCTAAGATCAAAATTTTATTTACCACATTCTGCCTATTTTCTCTGTACGAAGAACAACAAATTAAATCTCAACAACAAGTATACTTATCTAGCATTCAATTCACTCTAAAGGGGAAAAAGGGAAATTAATTCCCTTCTGTGAAATCCCTCTTGCAAACAGAATAAAAGTTTTAAAGCTCCCCAAGCACCACAAAGGAGTCTTTATTTAAGGCCTCCTCGTTTCTACACTTTCTCTCTTTGTAGTCGGGAGAAAAGAGCGCTTCTCGAATGTAATTGGAATTTCCAAGACTTCCGCAACACGTGTGCTGCGGATTAAATCCGTTTAACTGCCCCCGCTTTAATGTGATTGGGTGGTCACTGCATAATTGATTAAAAGCGATAGCACCACTCTTTGAGATGAAAGGTCTGGACTCCGCTGCAATGTTTGTTCCCTTTTCATTTATTTTCCACGGGTGTTTTTATTCCAGCCTTGTTTTTATTCCTTTTCTCTAACTTCAAAAAACAAAGAAAAATAAAACGTAAAAGTTTTTTCATTACACACGGAAATATGATAAGATATTTTAAGACGCAACAGGGTATTTTGAATGATTCTAATGCTGCTCAATATGGTGAAGTTAGAGTATCATTATAATGCTATACCTTATTTCCTTGAGAGTTTGATACCATAAATAAAAAATAAACATTATTATGGTAGTATATACCTATGATGGATTCAATAGATAAAAGAATAAAAAGTATTTTTAATATCTAATGCACTGAAATTTGATTCAATGCACGTATAATGAAAGTATGTTGGAAGAAAATAGAATTACTAGAGGGGCTTTACTTTTGTTTTGCTTTCTATAGACCAATAATTCCCAATATTTGTTTCGCAGCTATCCTTTTACCTTTGCTTCTCAAACATAATTGATTATTTGATTACAAAGCAGTGGAATTGATTCATTTTGTTTGCTAAAAGTGCATTGTAGTGGTTTAAGGTATCGACTACTTAAAAAAACACTGGTTATTAGACCACATTATTATTTATTATTATTATTGTTGTTATCAAACCACATTAGCGATTTATTATTATTGTTGTTGTTATTTCTTAAAGTTCAGACTTTCCTCTTTCCAAAAAAAGTTTTTTTAGGAAAAGGAAGGTCTGATTTTTCATCCAGGGTCACATATTTTTTAGCTAAAATTTGAAACTTCGATTTTCTCAAAGCTTTAATTTTCATAAAAATTTCCCACCGTTAATATGATATCTTAAAACCTATTAAAATTATATAAAGAAAAATTTCAGTATGTGTTTTAAATAATATGGAAAATGAAATGAACCAAAAGCTTTATTTTTGGTGAAATAACTTTTAATTTATATGTGTTTTTAGAAAATTTAAGTTCAAAATGTATGGAAAAATGCATATATATGTTTTTTTTTACATATAACTTCTTTGCATATCAAGATTTTTCTTAGATTTTGGTTCATCTTATTCATTATTATATTCCATAACATATATACATTATTATAACATGCATATATACATTATTGTAACATATATAATATTATTATATTATATAACATATATACCCGCAAAGAAAAATAGGTTTGTTGCATTACAATTCTGTGTAGGGTGTTAATCGGTTTAATTTCCTATTTCATATACTATATTAAAATATAATATATTTTCAAATAATTTTGTTGCATTTATGGTATATACCATCAGAATATTTAGCTGTGTATCAACAGAGTTTATAATAATTACATCAATTATTCAAATTATTAGCCATTTTTTAAGCAAATTTAAATCTTTCAAATGGTGTGAACAAATTCTATCGAAATTGAATTTAGAAACAATGTTACGTTAAGTTGTAACTTTACAGCAGGTATGTGTTTTGACTTCTGATTGGTGGTTTGGTGCAATGGATTGTTATGTTTTCTGTAATTGGCTATATATTATCGCTTAGTTCTCTTTTTCTGTTATATAGAGACATAATTTAAAAGGCTTCAAAAATTTAAATTAATAAGAATCAAAACATTTTTCTATGTTTTAACTTATTGTTAAATAAAAAATATTAAGACTTGAGAAAATAATTGAATTGACATCATTAAAAGATTTTGTGTGTATTTTTATCGTTCTGCGTACACAGAAATAGACGAAGGAGTAGTTTATGAAGGCGACAACACTTGCTAAACATGGACAAAATAGATTTATTAGATTTAGACATTCAGTAATTATAGATTTCCGCAATCTTTAATATTTTTGACGATAATTTTTACAGGTCATTCCATAAAAGGCTAAACTAAAATAATTAATCACAATTTTTTTTGTTGAATTGCAGTAAGAGAAGTATACATGTCATGTAGTCAGAAATAATAAGAAAAGAACAGCTTTTACAGAAATAAAAATTTATGGAAGTTCATACTTAATATTCAAAATGCACTGAATTTAGAAAAAAAAGTATCTGTTTTGAAAAGAAATTGTCTATGACATAATATATTACATAAGCTATCCATACTATAAAAATTCTTCATATCTGTTCATCACTATATATCTGTATAGATAGGCATTCAGGAATTTTAAAATTTTCAATGTTAAATATTTTCAACAATTTTTTTTCACTAATCATTCCAAAAAATGCTAAACTAAAATAATTAAGAAACACACTTTTTTGTAGAAATGATATAAGAAAAGTATACATGTCCTAGAGCTAGGGCGACATCTTAGGAGGTGGAAATAGTACTTCTGTTTTCCGGGTTAGAGTTCCCGTTCGGCAATGAATGTTCTGTATTCTATCTGTGAAATGTGCGAACTTTCCTCCCTGTAAAAAGGGCTTGTGCAAGCGAATGTGTTTGTGTTTCACCTTCATTTGAGCTAGAAGTCAAACTTTCTTCCTCCGATGCTCAGTTGTTTTTATTCTCAGAAGCTACTGCTCCCGTGGAAACGCGGGCATGCCATCATCGTCATCATCACTAGGTTTCTAAGTCAAATGGAACATTTAAAAATAGAAATAATAAACCGTAATCTTGCTTTATGGTTTTATTCTCTCTAAGATATATTTTTAAACAGCAATTTGTATTATAAACATATTTTTATATCCTCTCATTTTATATTACAATAATTATAGATTTCAGACAAAAACATATTAAATATCTTAAAATATTATGAACTTTCTGTAGAAATATACAAGCAAATGATGAATTTTTAGTCGCAGTTTTCATTTTTTCTTGTAAAATTATTTTAAAAAATCACATCCAAAAGCAATATGCAAACCAGTTAATTTTAGAATCTTATTGAATCAGTCTTATTGAATAATTGCATACATCAACAGTATTCATAAATAGAATTATTGTTTTGGACAAATTTTTCCTAATCGATTGAAAAGAAATAATATAGAATTTCTAATCACAAAATTACATACCAAATTTTACATATTTCTATCAGTGGGCTTTTAAGTTATAGGATTTATATGTTTCTGAAAATAGATCAATAAACAGTCAACCCATCGTTTGATTTGTATCAAAATGTGATTTTGAACAATAGGGTTTTTTGTGTGAACACTGTGATTTTTGTGAGAATAATAGGTGGTTTTTGTGTGAACAATATGTGATTTTGGTGAGAACAATAGGTGATTTTTATATCAACAATAAGTGATTTTTGAGTGAACAATATGGCATTTTTGTATGAACAATAAATGATTTTTTTGCGAACACCATGTGATTTTTATTTCAACGATAGGTGTTTTTTTGTATTAACAATCGATGTTTTTTGTATGAACAATAGGTGATTTTTGTGTGAACAATAAGTGGTTTTGTGTGAACAGTAGGTGATTTCCGTATGAAAAATGGGTGATTTATGTGTGAATAATAGGTGATTTATGTGTGAATAATAGGTGATTTATGTGTGAACAATTGGGATTTTTGTATGAACAGTTGTGATTTTTGTGTGAAAAAAGGTGTTTAATCTATGCACCGAATTTTATCTACCTAGCTTTCTTTATTTTGTATTGAAGTATCGTGTTAGCTTATATTCGAGCTGCCGGAAATTCCTCCGTTCTCTTAGCAAATTTTGTAGAAATCTAAATATTTAGTATGACTGACTTATACCTAATTCAATCACATTATTTCTGAGTTATCTTTGTCATAGACGGACATTTCCCAAAAATACATTTTTGAAAACCACGGAGACCTAAAATATGGGAGATTCACCAAAATATTGAATTCCATCAATTCGAATTTTTTTACTATTTCTACACTTGCTGATGAGGATGTCTTGACTGTGTTTCCCCTGATAGGGGGTGCAGTAGCTTCTTCTTAAAACGCCTGAGAACTCAGAGGGCAGAAGTCAGACTTCTAACTTAAATGGTAATAAACACATTCGCTTGCATAGCCTCTTCTTAAATGGGGGGAGGGGTTCGTTAACGAATCTCAAAGATAGAACACTCATGCCCAAACCAGTACTCGAATATGGGATGACCAGATCACGGGGAAGATGCACTACCCCTAAGCCAGGATACCGATTCCCTTACAGATGCTAAGCCTGAATATTAAATTGTATATATTTTTGTTCTTTATGTTTTGCAGTCATCATATTTGTTTGTAGATGGATTGACTGGTCGGCACATTTCATTTGAGTAGTACATAAAACCCATGAGAACAACTGAAGAAAAACCATACTTGAACCTGGACTCGAACCCTGGACGAACGCACAGATCATGAGGAAAACGCGTTACCCCTATTCTAGGATATTGGCTTCTAAACATTTTCCACAGAACCTATGTGAGAAAGTAAAAATTATTTTAATTTACAGGCTAATTTTGTATATATTATCCTAATTTTGTTTTCTAATCACATTAATGGAGCTCAAGATTCAATTCATGAAGTTAAATAAAAACAATCAAAACAGTAACCTAAAACTAAAAACTTGTTAGCATCTATATATATTTCCATCTGAAAGTTACCTTAGATTAAAAATAATATATTTGCTCATGAAAATAAAATAAATAGCCAATTTCAGCTTATACATTACTTATTTTACTCAAATGACACTGATACTAATCGCTTGTACATTCCTCCAATGGGGAGAAAAATTACCTACAAAAAAAAATAGCAGGAAATAATTTTTTTCTACTTGTTCCTTCACCAGGCTCATGCGTTTATACAGTAGACGAATGGATTTTCTCTCTTTCAGACCCATTTTCTCGCGTAATGGAGAGGTTGAAATCCTCTCGAAACAAGCTCATTTCCGCCTCTCTCTGAAAACCAACGCTTTACAGCCACACTCCTGAGGTATAAAAAGAAATATTTACGTTTGTAGAAGCCTCCCAATTACCTCACTCCGAAGATCAATCGAAAAGGCTTCCGGTTAGTTCTTGCGGCAAGAGAGAGATGCTGAGTTTTGTTTGTTTCTTTTTTTCGTATTTTATTTTATTTTGCCTCGATAGATGAGAATTTTTTTTCCGAAGAGATATTTATCAGTGAAAATGCTCTGAAACATTTATCATTTGGCAGGGTCTTTGGCTTGAAATCCATTGTTTTATTAGTTGGCACTTAAAACTTCTGGTTGTATTGCTTCATTTTTCAATTCCTACAATTAGTTTACATTCTCCCTCTATGTATTTATATATCTTGTTAAAATTTTCAATCGTTGATAAGATACTTTTTATTAGTTCAGTCGAGTTGAAAAACATTTTTTTTTTAATTTGTAGTTGATGACACTTTTGACGTCAATACAGTTTTTTCAAATATTAATACATTAATTTAATTTAATTATTTTTTAATATTAAATATAAAGTTTTAGCAGTTTGTAATTTAAATTGAAATCAACGGGCAATAGTTCAATCTGTAAAATGCAAAAGTTTCAATATATTTCAAGTGAAGGTGATGAATGAGAGTTCAATTCTTGCAAAAATCAATAATTTTTTTTGGATAAATTTTTGAAAATTCTGCCTAAATAGGAATTGATTTAATTATTTTTTATATTGCTTGTTTTTATCATAGACAAAACCTTTAACTTTTTTTATTTCTTGAATCTACAGATTACTTTGAGAACAAATAATGCAATAATGTTTCATTAAATGCAAGTCTTAAAAGATTCACCAGGAACATAAAAAAACAACTACTTCCAATAGCCATAACAAAATACTTTTCAAACTTCCAATTGGTTAGATTTTCCAGCTTCCAATCATCTAAAATTCATAAAAGACAAAGAATTAAAGGCAAGCCAGTATCCTAGCCTAGGGATAGCACGTCTTTCCCATGTTCTGGGCACCCAGGATTTCGGGAATGATTGTTCTTCACTTTGTGTTCTATCTATGAGGTGTTTGAAAGGGCCCCCATGTAAAACGGGGCTCAGCAACTGAGCACGATCTTCATATGAGCTAGACGTCAGAAATTAGCTTGGATGCTCCAGGTGCCTTTACCCTCTTAAACTACTGCACCCCATTTTTCCATGGTATTATCATAAGTGAGAAGGTTTGCTGATTTTGCGTTAACTGCGTTTGTTGCATGTAGATGGCGCCACGGCAGCTTTTTGGAGGTTGAATATTCATCACGTCTGGGTCACCACATACACGAGTATTATTTTAAACGATATTTACTCACACTTAAAAAATGATTTACATTTCAAATAAATTTAAGAATAAAAGTAAATTAAAACAGATGGAGTCTTTTGCTTTACAGCATATGATAGCGAGGCGAGACGGGATGCTTCTGTCTAGGATCTTGTTTATCTTCTCGTTAGGAGATACCAAGTGGAGTTGAGCTGTACCCTAAGTTGAGCAGTAGCTCTTCTGGAGCTCAAGTGAACAATTTACAAGTTAATCCGCTGCAAGCTCCTATTTATAACCTCTTCGATTAGCTTGTAAAAATATAAAGAATGAAGATTGCCAGTCTTCTTATATATATATATATATTTTTGAAATTAGTGTTGTAACATTATATGCAAAAATTTTTATTACATTTTTAATAAAAATAGTTAGTTATAAGGCATCAAAAAATTTCACGTCCACACCAGCTTTCATTTATGTATGATAAAATGCATTTCTTTTCACATTTATAAATAGCTCAAGGAAGTAGAAATCCTTACTAAAAAGCACTTTTTTATATCGATATATTTTTTCTCTTTTTTCGAGTTAAAGTTGTCCTAAGAGATTGGGTGACAAAACCATAAATCTGTTGGAATTCAATGAGTAAACTCATATTTTCCAAGCATTTGTTTGCGTTGTATTACTGTTTAAAGCTAATTATAACTCTAATTATTTATAACTATATATTTATTTTTACATATAAAATAATAATAAAAATAATAAATTTTGTGATTTCTCCAGATATAAAGCACGGCACTTAAATTAATATTCTTTTTTCTTAATCGCGTTAATTTCAGAAAATGTTCCCGTTTACATGTTACTTTTCAAGAAATTCTTATAAATAAAAATTTGGTGATTAACAACCAATCCACAATAAAGAAAAGTATTAAACTTTATAATGTAAACGAATCAAATCGAAAGGCTGTCTCAGCAATAGAGTAGCAAACTTCTGGTAGAAAAAAACTTTTAACTTTAAAAATAATACGGAATCGGAAATGCATGTCAGACTCGGTAGATGGCGCTGCCACTGCACTTCACTGGATTACTGAGCATTTATCTATACTTAATATAATAAAACTCAATGTGTGTGTGTGTGTGTGTGCGTGTGTGTGTGTGTTGGCGCTCTACAGGTCAGACCGTTGGACCTACAGCTACCAAATTTGGTACATGTATACCTTGGAGGTTGGGAATGTGCACCTCGGAGCCCTTTTTTCGAATTTTTAATTAGATTTTGATTTAATTAAAATGTAAGCGAAATTTCGACATTTTTCCGCTATAACTTCCGAAAATATTATTGCACAAACATGATTTTTATATCAATTTAAAGATAAAAAAATTAGCTTTCTAAAGGTATCAGATTTATCAATTTATAACGTAAGCTTCTATTTTTAACGAATTTTTAAAGAAATATTTTAACCATGTTTTTGAGCACGTGACTGGATAAAATAAAAGAATGCCGGAAGTTCAAATAAAAAAAACTATCATCGCAAAATAAATCTAAAGAAATGATACTTTTAGCACGTGACTGGATAAAATAAAAAATAAATGTGATATTTTCGAAAAAAATAAATGCAAAGCAAACGTTTCTATTATCGTTTGCAATATCTAAATCATTTTATTCAACAAATCTTCTTTATTTATGGTAAACCTGATTGAATTTAGACAGGATATGCATTGAAATCCAGACTTAATGGCATATTTATGTAATCGTTTGCAATATCTGTATCATTAATTTAATACTTTTTTTCGCTTTCTTTAAAAAACATATTTAATATTTTGGCAACATCATCGAAATTTTTTTTAATATTTTGGAAGCATAACCGATGATTAAAACTGACTGATTTATAAAATTAAAGAATATTATTAGGAAAAGGTGTACTTTTAGAACTTTCCGTCCATCATCTTAAAGAAAATACTTTCAGGTCAATCAATGCCCGGAATTACTTCAAGGCTAATGAATATGTGATTTAATTGAAAATTTTAGAACGCTTTACTCATGGCGAACCAGCTGGTCGCCAAAGGCGGCTAGTATTACATAAACTTTATTTCAGCATTCTATAGCATGATTCAGTGAATGTAGATCTGAAACTCATTGTCATAGTCGCTTTTATCTACATTAAACCAGGAGTGATAATTAGTCTATGGCATAGCAATTATTTTATATTTAACATCATGAAATCTAGAATTTATATGCAAAGGGCATAGTTTATGTTAAAGTTCTGGATATTACAATCCAGATATATATAGCCTTTATATCTGGATTACTGGTTATAATGTTTGGTACCTCAAACCCAATGATACATTTTGAATGAGAGAAAATTACCATTTCTGTAAGAATAATTTCATTACATATGTATTTCACCAACCAAAAAAAAAAAAGGATTGAGTATCAAGTAAGTTTCAAAAATTAGTTTTCTCTGAGTTTTTCAAATGAGTTTCCTTTTAATTTATTTCAGTTATTTTATCAGTGTTATGATCTATCGAAATAATGATATACATACTAGGAGTGACCAAATTGTTGACCACACCCACTTGTTGACATTTCAGTTGACAATATTCATGACGTCATTATTTCAACATAAAACACAAACAGACATTATAGTCGTGGGTAGCTGTGAGAAGATTGATTATTATAGTTTAATACTGCTATGGAAAGTTGAAAAGAAGAATCCATCAGGAAAATTCCGTGGCACGTTCAACGCCATCTATTGTGTCTGGTGCACAATTCCAACTCTGATTTCAAATTTAATTCTAATGCAGGGTTTACACTCGGTCCGTTATATAATGGCAAGTAAGCAGCTCGTGCGGATAAAGGGACTGATTTATTTTTGCTAAAATTTCGTAAGACATATTCAAGCATTTCATGCATGGCTGAAAATTGCCATTTTGGAGTTCATGATTTTTTCTTTTCCACTGCTTATTTTTTATAATGATGAACATGTACACAAAGAGGTAGGGTAAAAAAATTCACTATTCCTAAGAGTGGACAGCTATTGAAAAAATGGCAAATAAAATGAAAAAAAAACATAACTTCGCATCAGAAAGTATACAAAATGTCGGAATTAATTTTTGTTAAGTGATTAACTTTTCAAAGCTAAAGAAAAAAATCCAAACTCCAAAAAATTCATGCACAGTAAGAAAAAAATACAATAAAGCTGCTTGTTGCTGTCCAGTCGGAACAATTATTTGCCATCGACAAAACAACATTTTTCAGCCTTTCTACGCACACGCGGTTTACGTGCCGTCTTATAACTGACCGAATAAAAACCCAGTATAAGTAGTGTAAGTATGTCTTATTCTTTTTACCAGTTTGTAACACTGTAACCTTTTGAAAATCTATATAGTGCCGACATACCCTTTAAAATTTCTGCTGCTCGAAATTGCCTTATCTAAACTCCTTAAATTCCAATTAAATCAAAGAAATAATATCAAGAAACACTGCAAAGCAATTTGATATTTTTATATACCCTTCCATTACAAATCCGTCTCTCAGGTACTCGAAAACTTTATTTACTCTTTTTTTGGGGTCCTTTCCTCACGTAATGTAACATCTCATCTTCCTCCAAATTCTCCCATTTCCGTTCTATTGCTAAAAACCAGTGCTTTATTGCCCGCTCAGGTAGTAAAAGAAATATTTACGTTTGTAGAAGCGCCCCAATTACTGCACTCCGGAGATCAATCTGAACGGCATCCGGTTAGTTCCCTGTGGCGAAAAAAGGAAGAGAATTGTTCGGTTTTCTTTGTTTCATTCATCTTTTATTTTATTTCCTGTCCATAGATGGGAATGTATTGTTTCGGAGGATTTTCTGCTACACTAATCATTTGATCGGGTACTCCTTACAAATCGATTAGATACCTTAACGGTGATTAAATTATGATGTTTTGGTTAGCTGGTTTTGGCTCATAGAATATAAAGTAATGTATCGGTATCAGTGAACGTTGAAAATTAATCTTGTATATTTTATATTCTAATGCCACCGGAATCCTGGGATAAGGGTAGGGTGTCTTCCCCTTGATATGGACATCCCGGGCTCGAATCCCGAATTCGGGCTTGGTTGTCCTTCTTCAGTGGTGAGTGGTCTGTAAGGGGCGTGAACGTGTCCACCTGCAAAAAAATGGATTGTACAAGTGAATGTGATGCAAATAAAGACAAGTAGTACTCCTATTGCTCTCCATTAAGTCCCAACTTCTGGAACGCAATACATTATATCATATATCAAACTTTCTGAATTTTTTTAATTATTTGTAGTATCAAATCGGAATGATTTTAATTTATGAGCACATTTTTGTATGTTTTGTGTTCATTTGGAGTGAAGTAGCTGAATTTTTCATTTATATCGACAGTCAAAGATGAATAAGTAATTTGACTTATTTATAATTTTATTATACAAATGGATTTTTAAAAGCAATATTTTCATATTTGGTGTTCCAGGGTCGTGACTTGGATTTTTCTGACTGAATCCTCCAGTATATGTGTAATGGTTAAATAAGCAATCGATACCGTTCAAAGGTTCTACCAAGGACATTCTTTAGCAAAACCTTTTTTTTCTCCTTGAAGCATTTACTGCTCTATAAATAAGCAGATGAACATTTTCTTGACGGTGATTTTTAATCTATTACAAAACTCAGTTTATACGATGTTTAATTGAAATTTTTATCTTAAAATTGTGGGTTAAAAAAGAGCATTGATAATCTTGCAAACATGAAAGGTAAATTTAATACTGCAATTCTTACAAAGCAACTTAAAATGCCAATTTCAGCTGTAAATCATGCAATTAAAACAAACAGTTTTGGAACACGATATTAAGAACACTCATTAAACTACATGAATCAATATTCTAATATATAAAAAGGAAAATCTGTTTGTTCGTATTTTATGCACTGCATTATCATTCATCCAAATGTAACAAAACTTAGCCAATTTATTGCTTGCATTTACGTGTAAGTTATAGGCGCGGTGAAATTAGCAGCGTTTATTTTGAACACAATAAAACTTACAAACGCATCGTTACAAATGGTAAATTCATGAGCTTCAAAATATCAAGATCAACATACAGCAAGAATCAACAGACAACGGTTATGTGCTACTCGGTCACCCACATCAGAATTATAAGATCTACATGTAACAAGAATTGAGGCAACTATTCTTAACAGAAAGTCGAATAGAGAAGATGTGCTTTTTCCATGGATTCCCTTTTATTTCCACCTGCACACCTTTTGATTTTTGCAATACCCCATTCACCTTGCATTCTCAATCACCAGTACCAAAGCCCAAGGCCAATTAGTTCAAGTGTGCAGACTGAACCTAGAAAATCCATGTTTTTTCTCAAGGGCAGTTGTTTGTTAGAGGCTTACAAGTTGGATGGCCTAGAAATGTATTTGTTTTCATTGAAGACGGAAAAACAAAAACAAAAGATATTGTCTATCCTAAAGTACTTGAATAATAAAGTAAAAAAATGGAATGGATATTATCCATATATCATCAGAAATATATTTATCCTTTATATATCATTCAATTTCAATGAGTGCATTCAATGTCGACAAGAATGTTTTCTACCATTCCTAATTGAACAAATGGATATTACAAATGTCGAATGATATTTTCACAATTATTGCTTCTGTGGCAGCAACGGCCTGGATACCAACTAGTAATAAATAAAACTTATTGTGAAATCTAAGATTTGTGGGGGCCGAAGCAGGACATTTGACTCGCATCCCTTCGGTTGTGAATTTGAACAACGCCGGTCGAAGAATCTCCGTATGTCTGGTGATTGGTGAGCGTATAACTCTGCTGTCGTCCATTTCGAGAGTAATACCACTGTGGGTATTGCTTCAGAGGTAGTTGTTCTCTGATCCAGGTCTAAATTAGGACTTGTGGCAGAGTGAATGAAATATATTAATGAAGTCCACTCCGCAAAAACAGCTGTCACGAGTGAGTCGCTAACCCGTACTCTTGCATCAAGGTGATGCTGCTGACAAAACAAGAGGCACACAATTTGGATCAAATCGCAATGTCTCTTTTGTCAGCGGGCTTGCCAACAACATATGCCATTAGAAACAATATATATACATAAAATGTATGCACTATATATATTGCAGATATGTTTGCATCTGTATACTTTGGGACTACAAAAGTTACAATTACAATATTAGTTTTTTTTACGAAGTATAATTTATTTTATTCGTAATTATTAAATTCCTTCTACTTTTGCCTAAGTCAAAATTATATTACAATTTTTTCAGAGATTTTAAAGTATATCTTTGTGAATACTGACAAGGGAAACTTACATCTACAATAATTTTTAATCAATAAAATGTAATCGGAACTTCTCTGTTCTTTAAGTATGCATTGTTAAAAGAATTACAAGCTACTTACTATGTAAAGTATAAGAAAAGTTTTATTTCGACACAATTTCTATTAGAAAGATTGTTTTATTTAGATTGCTTTCTATTTATTAATTAGTTCTTGGAATATACTTCGTTAAAAAAATTGCAAGTTACATACGATGTACAATGGAAAAGAACTTTTATTTCAATATACATTATGCTAGAAGACTTTCTATTTACGTTGCTTTCTGTTTATCGATCAGTAAGCTTAACAGGTTGGGTTGTTATTTGAAAAGTTTTACTTCCCTACTAATTGTCAATAAACTATTCTTTGTCTTTCAGATATTTAAAAATATTTAATTTCCCATAATTTAAAGATATTGTCAGTTTATCATCTTGATGCATAGAATATAAAAGCAATAATTAATTCATTTTGCTAAGATAACTTTTTGTTCAGAAAACGAAATACAAAACTGTTGCTGAAATTCCATGATTACCTTTTAAACACATTATTTCAATATAAAATCAAACTTCTGGTACCGAAATTGAATTCAGAATCCTACTTCTGACTCAGAACGAAAGAATAAACTACGAGTGGTTTCGAAAATCGAAACATTAAGCGTTTTTCTCCAAGTATTATTTTCGAACAATAGAGTTTAAATACAGCCACCGAAAAGCATGGAATCAATTTCCTCTTTCGCCAAAGAAAACGGAAAATCAGTTTCAACTTGAGAATGTCGAAGCGATTCTTATAAAACTCTCAGAATGAAACTTCTTTTCTGATAGATTACGTATTTTCTCTAGCTGCTTTTTCTATCTCTTTCCAGTATGAATACAATCGCATCTCTTAAATTGTTTGAATTTTCTGTTGATGATATTGAAATGTAAGAAATTTGAAAAAGGAGCATTTTGCACAGATTTTTTTTGACTTATTCAGATCTTTAAGTGAATAAGAAAAAATGCCATAACTTCTTAAAGGGATAATGGATTCCATTAGGCATTTTTTCGAATTATTCACTAAGAGGTATTGAATTTTTTTACGCTAATGTATTAAAATATAAATACGACAAATTTTCTTAAAAAATAGTTTTTTAAAAAAATTGAAAGCCATATATATTTTTTAAATTTCAAAATATTCCAGGCAAAATATTTATTTTTTTTTCTATTTTTTTTTCCTTATCACCCAATATAAATTAATTTGGCATAAAACTGTGCCTGGTTCTGTAATTCCAATTAAATACTAATTTTTAGAAATATTTTTATGTACTTTTATTGAATGTTCATAAAATTTTATGTTTTTGGAACAAAAAATTGACTTTTTAAAACAAAATTTGACTCTAAATGTACTTGAAATGCAAAAAACAAACCCAGACTTTTTTATGTTCAAAAGAAATCATTATTATCAATTCTATTTAATTTTATCAAAAATTAAGATACCTGGAAAATTTTAAATATATTTAAATCTAATTAAAATATCATTTTGTGGAAAGTAAATAAAATGGGCCTTTTTTCTATAGTGCTATGAAATATTCATTTTACTGAACAATGTATCTTATATTTCCCTTTTGTGAACATAAGCATATATTTTGGTAAAGACACAACAAAAAATTAAATTTTTGGTTTCTGTCCTTTTTTGCTTATTTCAAAGCCCACTGTACTATTTTATCCGTAAATTGAATCAATTGATTCTAGTAATGAAACTAATGAATTTTTTTTATCATTGAATTTTGCACTTAATGTATATTAAGGATCAAACTGATTTACTAGGTGTTTAAACTATTCTGATGAAGCACATTTTTTGAGTACCTAATTTTAAATTCCGAAATAAAAAGTAATTCACACTACAATAATTAAGAGAAAAAATGACAAATGACCATATTTATTGCTTAATATACTTAACCAATTATTAGGTATGCGTAATATCCATAATTTTTCAATTATTATTGAAGATTATTTTCGTAAAAAATTGAGTCATTTCAGTTTTTTTTATATAAATATTCATATTTTATGTACTTAAACAATTTTTTCCATTTTCTAAAGCCTTTTAAAAATCTGAAAAATTTCTATTCCAACTTTCTCAGATCGTCGAAATTTCCAAATAAAACTTTTTTAAAGTTTTATGGAATAAAAATATTTTGAATTTACAGCAATAAATTAATAATTCAATTAAAAGATTAACTGAATTTAAAGTAATGATGAAATAAAGACGTTTCAGAAAATATGAATTATTAAAAGTCGATGGAATTGATGCTAATGCAGTTTTGCAAGTAGACAATGGCATTTAAGAAGGAATAATTGTGGTATTAAGAAGTTATGAGATGGAAGCAGTTTGCATGAAATGTATGAATGCATGATTTTGTACCCTACCGGGATTAACATCCTCTTAAATATTAATTTATTGAAATTAATATTTGCTCTTAATTTTAATAAATATATTTCGATATAGACAGTATTAAATAATTTCAATAATTTAAAAATTATGGGTGATATAACATACGCAAAGTTAATACTTAATTTTATGTATTTCTATAATCAATATATTAAATAAATTATGTTGTTTCTACCATTAAGCCATTATAGATAAACAGAAGAATAGTTATCTGAAGGATTTTTAATTTGCTGTGAAAGAAGAAGTTATTTCACCAACCGAATAGCTACAAATTATTATATTAATGTGAATAACGATAAATGATAGAAGTTATAATAATATGTTAAACACTAATTGAGGATTTGCTGTAAAAAGTAGGAAGCTTCACTTATTCAAATTTGCAGAAAGCCATTAAAACGTTTGAAAATTCTAAATTCCAAATTGTGTGAGGATTTTCCTTTTGATCAATCTTATTAATTGTTTCCACATATCATGACAGTATTTTCACTGAAAAATATACTTTCCAGATGACGTGACACGAGTTGTATTGTTGGAGATACCTTTTTCTTAGAACCAAATAGATAGTCCGTCTACTTCTATAAAAATATTTCGTAATAAAACTGAGTTTTACTAAAGTATTATTTTATTTAATGCAAACTAACAAAATATACTTATAACTTCACCTTAAAAACAAGAGATTAGATTTCCATTATTCATCACACTGTCCTTCTGTAATGTTGGGATTTTCTGCTCCGTCGTCGACATATAATCCATAGTTGAAATACATATCATTTTGTGAGATGTAATTGCAAGCTAGTTCCGTAACACTTTCACATTTTGGAATCATAAGTGGATAGAAGTGGCAGTAAGACAGCTGAATCATGATATTGTTGTTGTTCTTGTTGTTACTTGTGGCTCTTTACAAGGCCGCTGACAGAAAGCTGTCAACAATTCAAGTCGAAATAAGTATAATTTGTTAGTTTAGTAGTACCCACTAGAGCCAAAAATACGATTTGATTACTTCATTCTTTGCATTCACTTACACAACTCCTTTTCACAGGGGTAGGCACATTCCTACAACTCACAGATAGAACACAGAAGAACAATCATCTCAACCACGTCCAAATCACGGGGAAGATTCGCTACACTTATGCCAGGACGCCGGCTGGCAGAATCTTTTTTAACATTAACAAAGTAATATTTTGGATATTAAATGTACTTACTACTTTGTTGCAGAACAATCCAAACTCTCTATACATCTACCACAATCTCTAATGTGTTTCCTGTATTAGTTTGGGATTTATCTTAAGTAAATACTATATATTCCAATATAAAACATTTTTGCACCATTAAAAATGAAGTAAGGAGTTTTTAGAAAGAAGCATTTTAATAGGTCAAGGAGGTTGGAAATAGTGACTTGGATTGTTCTGTAACTTTAGTATCAGCAACCTTTTCACTTATCTTCTCTCTGATATCAGTAATCAATACAATAGAAAAACTCTTTCACACTTTCCTTGGTGTGAAAGCTCTAGAAACTACTTCTATAATATAATAAACTAAGGTGACAGCTCCATCGCATGAACTAGCGATTGAACTACCTACAGGTTTTTAGCAACAAATAAGATTTTTTTAAAAATCACATGGTTGTGTAGGCAACTCTAAATTCCCCCAAGCTACTTTCTTTTTGCAACAAACCTTTCGGGGGGTTTTTTTGGGGGGGGTATGTATATACAAACTCCTTGTGTGGCAACAAGTATACCACAAGGCTTACAGATGTAAGTCAATTCACAATTGATAGAAAAGTAAATTTCGAACATAAGGATAAGGACATAAAAAATTCTGAGAAAAATGGGGAAACAAGCAAATATACAAATGCAAACAAAATTGTTCACATACTAACAGAAACATGCAGTAAATGATATTTGCAATAACAAAGGAATAAACCGAAATTTGATGGAAAGAACTAAAGAAAAAATTGCAGCACGCTTTATTTTATTACAGTCATCCTAGAAAATGAAATAGGAACCTATAAATAAAACTTATAGAATACTTGTATTTTAATTGCATACAAAATCATATGAGAATAAATTAAATTTGATAACAAAGTTGCCTTCGTTGCACTAAAAAGTCAAAGGCATGGACACAGGAAAATTTATAAAATGCGAATCAAATCAACGAAAAGCAAATCAATATAGTCAGCACTGACAAGTTTTTTTTTTATTGCATTTTATTTTACGCTTACATTTTTATTCCCAAAAGAGGGAAAAAATGTATAAAAAATATGAATAATTCTATTTTTTTTAAAAAAGTCAATTCATATATGGAGACCAAATATTATTTTTATACTTATAATTAATAATTTTATTAAATTTCATTACTGTTGTGTTTCATTTATTAAAATTACTATTTGTTAATTTAATATGCAATTACTCATTAAAATATTAGATTTTTTAATTAATTTATTAATGGTATTTTTAAAATTAGATTAGAAAAAACATAACATTCCAGTTTTAATACAGTGCAATTAATTTTTCCACCTTCTTATTATTAATTTGATTTTTTAATTTTTTTTTCCAAATTCTGAATTAAATCGCCAAGTTTCAATAGGCGATTTTAAATGGAAATACGCGCCAGATTTAATATTGAATGTAAATAATTAAGTTTATAAAATAAGATATCTATCTTTCTATATCTTCTAATCCATAATGAATTTAAATTAAAAGAATAATTAATCCAATTCATGATAGACTTAATAACTAATCTAAATTAATTTATTTGCTATTGGTCAAAAGTATGAATACTTGAGATGGTAATAGTATACTTTATAATACTTAATACGCATTAAGTACCGTAAAGTATCAATTTCAGTTGTGTAATTATAAATATGATTTGTGTAAAAGTAAGATAAAGCTTAAGAAAAAAAAAGCTTTCATACACTTTGGCTTATGTCGGAGTCGTATTGATTTTATTTCAGATGATACTATAAAAAAATTATATTTCCCACACGCATAAAATTCAGCAATTTAATCGTTGCATTTCGTAAGTATTTGGAATATATTTCTTTTTAAATACCTTTTACTAATCAACGATAAGTATTAAAAACACCATGCTTTGCTCAGAAGTGTTTTCCTCCTCTGTAAAATCAGTTTTTTAGGATATTTATAGATTTTAATCACATACTGATGTCATAGCATAATGTCATCCTGTGCCCTCGGTGCCTATAAAACTAACTTATCTAACCGATTAGAAGGGCGTAGAATGGAAGGAAAGAAAAAAAATTGAAGAAAGAGATAAAAACAATAAAGAAAGAAAGAGACGACAAACCATCCAGATATATCCAGAGAAAATCTCATTGGTGCCAAATCCTACACGACTGTATTAGATTGTTTGATGAGATAATAATTAGATGGAGGGAACAAGAATACTTAAACAAATACTGACTATGGTTTAATCATGTAGGGGAATGAGAATGCTAACTAAAAGGAAGCGATTGATAAATTACATTGAGAACATTTGTGTGACATGTACCAATGAATAAACAATCACTGTAGTGTCAAAATCTGTAGAGTCCGTCAGGGTCCTATGGTTTTGTTTTCCTTCTTGAAAACTGCACATTTAAGGGACTTTTGAGCACTTTTGAAGCTATAGTTTCGACTGGTTATGATTGCCAATTGGGTCTCAGCTATTGTATAGCCCTGAAGAGGTCGTGATATTTGTGAGTATGGTTAATTTTGGTGTGGATCTTGCTGCGTGTATTCGATGCAGCTTTCCTGTACCATTCTTCCTTAAGACGTAGTTCTGGCTTTCTCATGTGCCATGAGAGAGTCAGTAAGCATTCGGTGGCACAGTGAATTGGGGATCCTATCTCCCCACAGCTACAGTAATAATACTAAATACAGTAATAATAATACTAAATGTAGTTTTTCCTGCAAAACAATAATCTTTTTCCTCTTATGTCATAATAAAATAATCTTTCAGTTCACAGTGAGAGATACAGGGAATCTTAAACTTGATAAAAACATCTAACTTCTTCGCAATAATAAAATTTTTAACAAAATTTATTTATTTCAGTATCTGGAATATTTTTTTTCCATTACATTTTCGATTATATTTCAGATTTTTCAAATTATTCTGATTATTATATAATGGTTAGCACTGGTATTCACGAATATATGTATCAATATTACCGATATTTCTCCCCGACAAATAAAATCCATTAAATAATTCTAAATTTAAAAATCTATTTTTAAACAAGGTATTATTACTATTTAAAAAGACACTTCAGTCAAAAATAGAATTCAAAACCCCATTTTGACAGCAGAATGCTAAAATAGTTTTCAAGATTTTCTTAAAGTTTAATATCATACATTTTATTTCATCTTTATTTTTACTAAACAATAGAAGTAAATGTTTCAGAGAGAGGAATAAAAAAAATAAAAGAGCAATTTCATCTCTCTTTGAAGCAAAGAAATATTTCAATTGAAAAAGATTCCAGAATATTTTTCTGTACTTTTAAGAATAAATTTCCTTCTTCTTCGGAAACTGTCTCGCTTTCTTCAGACATTTCTGTCTTTCTCGCCATTTTCGAAATTTCTCATTAAAAAATAATGAAACTAAATTGAAAAACTATAATTCTGACAGAGATATATAATTTATCAGTAACTTTTCGCACTTTTTTTCAACATTTTTCTAATAAAATCTATTTGAATGTTATATTTTCTACTTTGCCTCGGTTCTTTTATATCAATGCACAATATTTATATGAATAATATTAATGAATTATTATTTCATGACTAATAATGAATATAATGATTACTTTTCCCATGTTAGAATTTTATGTATTATAAATGGTAATTCATTGTTTCATATTTTTTTGAGTGAAATCATGAATTAAACATTAATTAAATCAAATTTTTAATTTATACTAGCAGTGCCAACTTGGTGTAAGTTAGGAAATGCACAATTTTATCATCCTTTAAAGTTGATACCAATAAATTAGATATCAGAAATCTGAAAATAGTATAAATTAAAATTATAAAAGAAAATTTACATTTAAGGTATCCTACTACGTTCGAAGGAAGATTTTAGAAAAACTGGATTTTTTTTAAACTATGGTGTTTAGACGTATTGTCAATTATAATACAAAATACTATAAATACAACAAAAATATTGAAAATATAATGTATTTTGAGAAATAGGAAAATGTGTAGAAAATTTCAATGAAATTTAACCGAAATGGTTAATAATCTGCACACAACATTGTAATATAGCAATCCTACATTCTTTTTTTACAAGTTATAGAATATAATGATGAATGAAATGAACCAAAATCTAAGAAAAATGTTGAAATGCAAAGAAATTATGGGTAAATACACACCTTAATAATTAATCAGAAATACACACCTTAATTTTTCTAAAAACCTCTATAAATGAGAAAGTATTTCATCAGTAATAAAACTTTTGGTTCATTTTATTGCACATATCATTTAAAACACATACTGATATGTTTACATTAATACCTCTATAAGTTTTTGAGATGTTATGTTAACGGTGCCGACTTTTTATGAAGATGAAAGTTTTGAGAAAATTGAAGAGGGAGACGAATTTCAGTTGAAAAATATTTGACCATCGTTGATAGATCAGACCTTTTTTTTCCCAGAAAATATTAACTGTTTTGGAAAGAGAAAAGTATAAACTACAAGAAATAACAATTTAAAAAATTCGCCACTGTGGTCGATAACCAGTGTTTTTAACGTAGTCGGATACCTTAAGGGAGTAGAATTTTTATTTTTATTTTTAACTATTATTTTTATTCAATCTATTCATTAGAAATTTTTGGAGACAGAAGATTTCTGATTAGTGTTGAGTTCCTTGTCGCATGAGAAAGAAATTCGCATCACTAAATATAAAGTAACTTTTAAAAGCGTTGAGAAACAAAGTTTGGAGGGTGCTCTCCACCATGTGGGTAATTACTCACAGGTATATTCTCTTACATCTAGCTAAATTTTCCTAGTATCGCGTCAATTATCACAAGATATTAATTAAATTAACTCTAACGACCCTCTTTGCGCTGACAAGGTGGCAGTTCAGAGTCGAGCGTTTCTAACTTAACGCGTCATCTTACGAAGTATCATTATTAAGAGAGAAATGAAGAAAGTGCGGCTATTTTGACATCGAAATATCTTTTAACATTAATCAGATGATTAAGCATTATGGTTCGATGATTCGAGTACAATTATTAAGTATTCAATTGTTATCGCAATAAAAAATAAAATCAATTGAAATTTGAACGAAGAATATTGAGTTCGATCTCTTGTTTGACATTTGAAGTATTAGTTGGGGATGTAACGTCTCGATCTGGTCCGATCAAATAAAGGGTAGCATTTTAATCAAATTACTTTATTTACAGCTTAAATTTATAGAAAAAATACTCTTTATCATATAGAATAAATGTAAGGCTCTATGAACAACACCACAAAAATAGTTTATCGAAATATTTCGGAGAAACTCACGAGTACAGCTAAACGACCGTCAAAGTCTCATGCTGGTACCGAGGTTAACTCCAGGAATCCACCGAATTCCTCAGGTGGAATTTTCTCCCGAAAACTCTATTTCACCGATCTCTCCTTTCGGACCTCCTTCACCAAAAAACTCTTCTTCCCTCTTTCTCTCTCCCAAAAACCTCACATTTCCTCTTTTCTTTCAACTCCACCTCTCATCCACATTACAGCATTTGGGCTGCCGATTCTCCAATCGTCAATCAGCAAAAACTTGACTAGTTTGCAGTTGACCGCAGGAATGTCCGTGGTCCACAATGGAAAGAATTCCGGTTACACATCTGTGTCGTAGACACGATTAGTGCACGGGTGGTCCTTTATCTGGACTCCCTCTAAAGGGCCAGATGTTCGTTCTTAAAAGGGGGCTTCTCCACCTGTCCATCTGTAAGCAATTACACTGCCATAAAATTTTGTCATTGAGGAGACCAGTCTGGAAATTGCATTAATGGCGCGTGTAAAAAAGAAACCACAATGGTCAGGCCGGGGAGAAGCTAAATCATTACAGGGATGATTAGTGTAGATTAGTTACATCAACATCCTGGTTTGATGCAACACTAGGGCTATTTTGAGAAGAAACCTCGTCATTTTGAACCATGGTCAGATGACGAGGATGACACCTGAGTTTGCATCCCTCTCTCCATCTTCCCCATCGCACCAGAGAGAGGACGTTTAGCCCTCACGAATTTAAGGTGCATCGGTTTCGGATTCTTCAGTCGAATCGGGTCTCGAACCTACAACCTTCCGGTTCCGAAGCCGAGAAAACATCACCAGGCCACCATGGCCTTTAGTTGGGCAAGAGAATAATCTATAGAAATAAAAAGGAATGTTTGTCTGTATGTCTCTCATGCCTTCCTCATCCGTTCATCCGATTACGATGAAACTTGGTCAGCTTAATGCTTACACATACAGGATGGTTATAGGGATAGTACAATTATCTAAAATTAAATAAAAAAATTTGAATCTCAACAGCAACTATTTACCAAGGATTAATCTCCAAATAATATGCCGAAGAGACAATAGATTCTGTAGGAATGCTAAATCCAAGTGAAACGTTAATATGTTCTAGTACACAAATGTCATGCAAGTTATTCTCAGAGGTTATAACTTTATTACAGATTATGCGAGAAAGTTTTGGTGAGACCAACCCTGAGGGTTTTATATGTAAATTAAATTTCAGCATTTTTTTCAGCAACTACCAAAACTATTGTAGTACAAATAATTTCGCACTATCTTAATTTTCAAAATTATCGTTTCCACTGTATTGATGATTTTATGTTATAAACATATTTTCTACGTTTAATCATTTTTAAAAAAAATATTTTAATCGCATTTTTTAACATAAAACTTGAGAAATCTGATATTAAACGAATATTAAACGAATCACGAGATACAATAAATAGTTTCTTCCATTACCATTCTGAAAGAACATCAAATTTTACAATTCTAAAAGAATATACAAATCTAATATATAAAAAAGAATAGTTGTTTGCTCATATTTTGTATAGTGTCGTACCATTCATCTTATTTTGATAAAACATTGCCAAATTATTGATTGATTGCACTTAATATTATTTTTTTCCGCGGCAGCAACGCGCCGGGTACCAGTTAGTACTATAACAGATAATGAAAATATAACATTTTATAACAATAATTTGCAGCTTTATAAAAAAATTAAGATATTCTTTGGAGCTGATTCAATAGCGTTTGATGCTGAAAATTAATTAGCAATTCTAACTCATAAAGAACAACTTGAACCTGATTTGTAATAATGGAAAATGTTAAATTATTTTTATAAAAGCTTTTAAAAGTTAACCATTCTGGAGCAATGTAGTGAAATATTTCTTACATACCAAGATAAATTCACTAACTATAAATGCTACACACATTTTGAGATGTTTATTTACCATCAGTAAGTGGAAAACAGTTAGATGAATGTTTTCATTAGTTTTGATAGCAAATTTTAGAGAATTATTTTATTTAGTACTTTTAGTTTTAGTTTAGTTACATTCACGTCCCATTTAAAAGCAACTCTAGGGAACCTCGTAATTTTGAACATTGCTCAAATGAAGAGTTAGCACCTGAGCTAGCACCCCTCTCTTTACACTAGAGAGAGGGCAATTGGCCTGAACTGCTTTAACATGCTCCAGACACGCTTGCATAACGGTTCTTCGGTGAAACCGTGTACCGAGCCTGAAACCATACTATCAGGCCACAGCGTCCCATATCATTTATTAAAGAGTTATGTTATTATATTTATCATAAGTTGTAGAGAAATACATAATATAGATTTCAAATATCCAAGTCATTTAATATGAATTTGATACTCAATCACATTCCAGAAATGAAAAAATTCTGTTCTGCTTCTTTACGTTACGAAAAAAATTGGAACCTTTTGTGTATAATTTATATTTAATTTATAATTTTATTTATAAATTTATAATATTTTTCTTAATATAATTAATGGCTTCTAAATCTCATGATAATCCCATATCTGGATTCTCCAGTACAGAAATATATTTAAATTTTGTCAATGTCCTTATTTTTTTATTTTACAAATGTTTTATTATATAATGCAAGTATTTTGATATGAAATACTGAAATTACAAGCCAGAAAATTTATCTAAAGTGTTGAAAGTGATCGTAAATTTGATACATTGCAATGTATTATTTTTCAAAAGTTCGAGTTGTCTAATTTTGGGACATAATTTTTTAAATTATTTCAGTGACTATACGTAAGCTATTTAGATTCATATTTTGAATAAAATTGAGTTTGTTTTTAAATCACATCTTGTGAAATTTTTCATGCACATCATGGAATCCAAAGTTAAATTTCACGATCAGCATGTAAAGAAATAAAAATAAAAATTCTTTTATTTATGTTATTTGAGATTTTATATATTTATGGTTTTAAAACTCAATGCATTTTTTGGAGAATTAAAAGTTTTATGTTTAATAATCTTAACTACTTTACGAAAAATGAATCATAATGTCTTAATGTTCAAAAAATAAAATCTTAGGAAGAGTGAAAACTTCTTGAACGAAAAACTAATTTTTCCTCGTCTTTCAACGAAATATTTTTTCGTTTAAGAATTAACGCTACGATTACTTCAAACTTTGATGGAGCTTCTTCTATTCATTAACAAAATTTTTAATTAAATTTCCGCTATCTTCGGGGAAACAACCCTTGCCAGAAATTTTCGTAATTAAATTACACACATTTTTTATTTCTAAAGATACCATCGACAAGAATCTAGATCTTGATTAAGAAGAAAATTTCATGAAAAACGGGTAATTAAAATAGTTTGATAAGTTTTCAACCGGCCATAAAAAACGTAATTTGCTTTAAATTGTAAAGCATTTAAGGGGACAATGGATTCCGTTAGAGCTTTTAGGAATTATTTAGTTTGAGTTATGAAAATTTTTATGTGTGTGTATTAGAAGATAAATATGTCATATTTCTTAAAAGACATTTAAAAACTAAATATATTATTTTTTAATTTAAAAAGTACGCAAAAAATACAAAATTTATAACAGTTTTGTCTTGGGTAGCCTGATTTAATCAGCGTTGGATTGCGTGTTCGAACTCACTTCCTGAAGACCTTCGTGTGTGGTTGTGACCGGCGTACATATAAATCTGTCGTGGTCACTAAGTCCTCCATCTCGATAGTAATACCACTGGGGTTACTGGTTCGGAGGTGATTGTTCTCTGATCCAGGTCTAAATTATGATCTGTGGATGAGTGAATGAAATGTATGCATGGAGTCTGCACCACAAAAAATTTGTGACGCATGAATCGCTAACACGTATTCTTGGCCCTAGATGGCGTTATTGAAAAACAAGCGACTCAAATTGTTCGGCTTAAAATCGTTGACAAAATTAGTCAGTGGGCTTGTCAATGACAAGTGCCATCACAAATAACAACTACAAAAAATTAAAAATATTCCAGGCGGTTTAATTTTAGTTTTTTTCCTTAATAACCAAATTAAATTTATTTATAACAAAACTACGTATGATGTTCTTATTCGAATTAAATGCTAGTCTTTTACAAATATTTGTATGCATACATATTGAATTCTCATGCGAAATCTTGTTTTTTCTTGAACTAAAATTATTTTTTTACTCGCTAAAATTCCTCGATACTCGAAATGCATACTTCGTTTTCTTCTAATACTTGTTTCAAAAATTAGTTATAAATTTAATTTAATTTCTTTGAATAACTAAGACACCGGGAAAATTTTAAAGATATTTAAATCTAATTACAATAACATTTTATGAAAAGTCATTAATATGTTTTCCTCTTAATCCTTCAAATATTTGTTTTATTTAACAATACATTTTTATTAGTATTTTGTTGAATATAAAAATATATTTTGCGGATGAAACTATAAAAATAAAATAGCACTATTTCCTCTATTTTTTGCCGTTTTCAAAGACCACAGTCCCCTTAACAACAGTAAAGAAATTAGAACGACTCAACTCCTTAAAAACAGATATATTTTGAGCTTCTAAAAACAAAGGTAATTGTTTCTAAATTAAAAATGCCCATTGTGTCTTAATCCAAATAATTGTTTCCATTATCTGTGAAATTTCATTTAATATTTTGGTAAGCTCGAAATGCTTTTTGAAAGATTTATCTTTTGATATCGCTTATAATCCATAATTACCCTTAATTTTTTCTATAAAATTTCAACTAAATATTTTATTTATAAACCTAAATATTTTAAATATCTATTTTTTATAAATATTTCCATTTCATTTCATCCAAAGTTTAATTGAAATAAAATCTGTTTCATCGTAATGGCCAGCAAAGTTTCCAATATTATCAAACGTAATAAGGCTGTACATTTGATTTTTATTGTAGCTGCTGCAGAACAATGGGAAACTATCCGAATGGCTAGTTAACAAGCCTCCGATTGCAAACACGGTAACCCTATATGACGTCGGTAACCCTGTAATTGACCATCTGAAACTACGATTCGGTGACATGCTCTTAAGCGCCATCCGGCTTTTGCCGAAGTGTTTAAATTAACAATGGTTACGATGTCAATCAGATTTGTAATGTCGTGTTACTAATAGATGGGTAGGGAATGATTTATATACAGAATCATGCATGTGGGAGTCTGACCAAATCTTTAGTGGTTAGGTGTCTCGGTCTTTTTTTTTAATTTTTACACGTTCAGTTTGAAAACTAGAATCAAAATAATGCAAACGAAGGATGATGAAATTTTTCTTAAAAGTAAAAGAATTTATTTACAATTAAAGGGAAAAGTTTACAGGGAGAGCATTTACAAGGGAATAGGAAATGGATTAAATCATGGAAATATCAAAGAAACAGAAAGCTAGATAGTTTTCGCTAGGAGGACGTTAGAAATCTAAAAAATTTAAATAATTGGATTGAAGCATCTTACCGCTTACTTAGCGATCGTGGATGTACTAAAAGCGTAAGACGTCTTTATTAAACGATGGTTAGTACGGCCTCAGATTGAATATTAGTTGCGTCGACAACAAATAGATGGCGCTGATCTGGAATGCTGTATTAATTACCGTCATCTGGGATATTATCTAACCTTTTACAATTCTCGCTACAAAACAACTGATGAGAAAACAAAATAGTTTCGTGGGATATTCAGGATATATGAATCTAACAATTCTTTTCCCAGAAATTAAATGCATAATTTATCAACTACTGAAAGTCGTATCTGAGAATTTTTCACATGTATTATCTAATAAATGTATTTATGTATTATTAAAACTGCTTACCACCCATGAAAAGAAATTACTAAACAACCTATCAAAATGCGATCAAGGGTAATGTTTTGACTCTTAGTCGCTGGGATGATGTTAAACCTTAACTCGGTAGGTGCAAGACCACAGATTATTTACATTCAAATTAAATTGTCTAATGAATGCATTAGTATGAAAAACTGCCAATAAATGTTGCAGATATTTTTTTGATATATTTATATGTTTTAAAGACTTTTCAAAATATTTTATTATTAAAAAAATAAATGAGTTGGACCATACAGTTTCTTCTCATATTACATGTTACAATAAATAATATTTCGGAAAAACATATTGCATTATACTTTTTAAATCATATTTATTTTTTCTAATATATAAAGGTATATAGAAAACAACATTATGTAAAAATCAACAATTATATGGAAAATCTTTAAAAAAACTGGCTAAATGTAAAATTGGCCCTTTGTTTTATCGGTTTGGGAGACTTTCATAGCACCGTTTTCTTAAGGCCTTTTACTCATATGGTTTAAGAACTAGTATAAAACTCAACCTATAAATTCCGTATTTCTTTCTCTCGGCATATTAATACATTTTATAAATTTTTCAAAATACATCGCCACTAAAAAATTAATTATTTGAACAAACATATCAGTTGAATGTGAACTTTCATCGAAAAATTCTTCTGTACGGTTATCCTTAACAAAAAAATTCGGTTCTGCTTCATTTAAAAGTCTCTGGAACATTACTTCATAATTGGATCATTAAATTGATGATATTTCAACGCCCAGGTCTTAGCGCCATCTGCTAAGCCTTATTTATCATTGTGACACTAACAGGTGCGCTCAAAGAAATAACTGGATTATTTTTAAAACGCGCCTGCTAAAACCTATTAAAAAAGGGCAGGTGTATTGAAGATCACAAAACAGAAAGCTACAGCGTCATTTCATTCAATTGAACTAAAAATAGAATTGGGATGAACGTTGGTCCCTCGCTAACGGTATAACTGACTGCAATACCCCAGTTAAGGGTTAATACACAAATACTAGAAAACCTGATATGTTTTACTGGCTTTGTGTATCTTCTAATTAATTGAAACCGAAATATGATATATAACTACAATTATCACTGATTTTAATGCATTTAAATTCCTATAGTTTAGTGTTTTCGTGCTTATATACATGTGAAAGCACATATAGAAAGACGTTCAGATTATCAAAAAATTAAATTTATTTTTGATTTATATCTGTGCCTAAGAATTTCAATGTTTCTACCAAATTATATTCTGACTCTTGTGTTCATTTATATTCGGAAAGTCTATCAGACAAATATTCTCTCAATAGATTTAGCTCAAAATTTGATAAAAATCTATTAATTTGATTTAAAGACCATAATTTAAATTTCTTCCATTGGTATTTCACTGTTACACGGGCTCAGGATGTAGATAATGTGAACCAAACGCGAATCAAGTCGCCAAATTAAGCGAATAGAAAAACAAATGTCGCCAGTATGAATAAAAGGCGAAAAAAGTAGCCGAGGGAATAACTTGAATTCGAACTTTAAATTTGACTTAATTTTGCAATTTTTGATGATTTTTCACTTTTTCCGGCTAAGGTTTATTCGGCAACTTTTTGGCGATATTTTTCGTTACGCCCGAATAACGGAAAAGTATAGTTAATATGTTTTTGATTTATTATGTTCACGTACAAGTACCATTCAATAAATATATTTTTCTTTCCCCGTAATGTCTGAAATGTGGAAATTTGTCAAAATCATGATTTTGATTTTTTTGAGAATTAAATCATTTTCCCTTTGTATACGAAATGTAAAAATACAATTTTTACCTTTTTCAAAGTGTCGATGTTTCATTTCTGTTTCATTTGTTATTGTTACGGAAATCCCAATCCGTTGGGTTCATTTAAACGTGTATAGTGGATGTATAGTGTGGAAATGAGCAAAATCACCAGTCTCTTAGTACAAAACACTAAGACGATGTCTATTTACACGAATATAGGACAGCACAAAGACGACAACTATAGACAGCCCAGACTAATATACATAACAACATCAACAATCTACAGCAGACTGCATCCCACACGTGAATGTTCGGTAGTGACAACGTCCACAACATACAAAGTGGTTAGACAGGATTCAGCATGAATCATCGGGGCTTTGCTCTATAAGACAGCTGTAACACTTTTCACTGTCTCTCGATTCGATGCATAACAACTACAACACTGGCTACAGTACTCGACGCTGCTTCTTCAATAGACAATATCGTCCATTCCGACTACTCATGTTGGCAGTTTGAGACTGCCGTCCTTTCATACCTCCTAGGTGGAGTCTCCTATCCATGACTATTATCCAAGATCAATTTAAGATTTCTCGATTCGGGACTAACTCAATTGATGACCCAGCTTGAAATTGCAAGTCTTTTATAGTTCCCGGGAGGGGGAGTTTGAAGCTTCTGGATCAGTCAATGTTCTTCTGCACGGATAAAGAAAATTCTCGATGTTTTGGATATTATCATTTTTTTGCCAAGCTCTCCGATCACTGACGCGATATTCGATACCATCCAATAAAAATTAGTGTAAATCAGTCTTTCTTATGATTATTCCCGCACTATACATGCGGGAAAACAAAATTACAGATTCGCAGCAATGAGTTTGGCATTTCTGTATGCATAAATCAGAAATGAGTGTTACTCGTTTTTGAAATCATTTCTGCATTCCTAAATGATTTTGGAGTAAAATTAAATAAATATATTAGTTAGTTCACAATCTATCTATGCCATGAAATATTATATTGTTAAACGAGTAAATCTTGTATTTATATAAATTTATTTCGTGAATATCAGAAAGAGCTCCAAAAATTTAGATCCAATTTTATAATTCGATACGATTTTGCTTTACAATCTAGATGCCTTTACTAAAAAAAGGCGATTTTATACAAAAAAGTAACTCATCTTTTTATACTTTAGAGTCTTTTTTTTATCTGCCTCTCATGCTCACAGTATCAAAAAGTGCCATTTATCAAATTGTTGAGTCACTTGCACTGTTGCAAATGAGGATAACCTCCTGGCACCTCAAAATTTCGTGAGATGGTGGTTTATGGTACTATCCGAATACAAATGCATTCGGCTGATGTACAATATCAATAATGCAAGTACTGTGTTACTGAATTCAAATAATGTGTTAAAATAACTGCATTCATGATAATTTTTATTTAAATGACCAGTTTACATGTAAGTTGTAAAAAAATTCATACGCAATCAGTACCTCATTCGTGTCCAAACATTTTCTCAGAAAAAAAGATGATTTTATAAAAATACAACAAAACAAAATAAAAACTTACCAAGAGAAGCTAAGATTCTCTTTTACTAATCCCTTGATAATTTGAGTAAATTTCAAATAAAAGACAATTCGATCACACCAAAAATAGATGATTGGGTAAATATCACTGAATTGCTTTTTCATGCACGAAAGCATGGATAATTAACTATTTATATCAGTCGATTTGCAAAAATTACAATAAGTCCTTAGTAATAAAAGGAAGGAAATGTGATTACCAGCAGACTGGAGCTTTTGGTTTTAGAAGAACTCTGAGCAGGAATTAACACTAGAATTTTTTTGAATAAAACAAGGATATAATACTTTGAAATTGATATAAATTGAATACATATTGATTTTCTTATGAACTTGGTAAGTAAATTTACTATTGATAATATTCATACAATTGAAAAATGTATTCAAATTAGCCGCTTTTAAAATATACAGTAATTATGGGCGCACATTTAAATGAGTAAGCTATATTACTGACTTTCCGTCTCCGTGTAAACCATATTACTAACTACCTAAGGCACTCGAAAATAAATACTGAGTGACCGGATCACCCCGACAGCAACACTGGCGGGAACTGTGAGTGAATCCTAAGGACCCTCTCGGCCACGGTACAACCCTCCCCGTACGAAGTACGTTTTGTCATCAATGGGATGAGTCAGATTCCCCAATCTTTATTGTACCAACCGGGTTGGCCAGATCCAACCATCATGGCGGGATCATCTCATCCTCAATTATGAGGTGCCCCCTGGGGTATCATTTAAATTTGTACATAAAATATTAAATTCATACAATACAAATTATTGTACATATTACTGAATATCTCATATCTATGAAATAAACTTTGAATAAGCAGACAAATTACAACTGTTGTCCATGCTGGCACACATTAATGAATACCTGATTCCCTAGGAAATAACCTCTGAACAAAGCAATAAAATACGATTATGGGTATTGCAATAGTGCACACATTGAATATATAATATCTGCGAAATAACCTTTGAATAACGAATCAAAATACAATTGTTGACCTCAGTTGGTACACATAATTTAATATTGCATGTCTATGAAATAAAGTCTAAATAACTAGTTTTTATTAGACTCTAATAAAGTCTAATAAAAACCATTGTTGCACACATTACTGAATATATCAAATCAATTAAATAATCTCTGAACAACGTAATAAAATACCATTGGTGTGCAACACCAATTATCCATATCTGTAAAATTTAATATCCCAGGTTCTATAAAATAGCCTTTGAATAGGGATACAATATATAATTCACTGTGCTATTCACTATTCACTGTGCTCGCATTACTTAATATCTCATATCTATGAAATACGTCCTCCCTAACGCAATAAAATATAATTGATACATTATTGAATATTTCATATCTCTAAAATAACCTTTGAATAATGAAACAAAATGAAATTTGTCCGCGATTGATGCAGTCATTACTGAATACCTCATATCCATGAAACAACCTCGGAACAGCGCAATAAATTACGATTGGTGCACATATTACTGAATTTTCACATATCTATGAAATGGCTCGTGAATAAAGAAAGAAAAATAATTACTGTCCACAATATTTGCACACATTATTGAATATCTTATATCTATTAAAAAATCTCTGAATAACTCATTAAAATCCAATTGTTAAACATATTATTGAAATCATATCAATGAAAAACTAAATAAACTAATACAATAGTTTCCAAAGCAGCTGAGTATTATATATCAACGAAATAAACTCCAAACAGCGCAATAAAATTCAATTGTTGAACACATTATTGAATATCATGTGATTGATTCGTTATTAAGTCTCAACACTATGTCATGTTAATATAAAACCTCTAAATAACCCAATATAATACAATTGTTCATGAAGTTTCTTACTTTAAATACTTTTTTAAAATTTTGGTAGATAATTATAAATATATAATTCTTTTTTACTCCTAAATAGATAAAGAATAGTCCGTCATTGCTGTGTGAATAAAAATATCTACTATGAATGGTTTGAAGTGACTAGCTGTTGCCACCTCTTTTCTCTGAAGAACGATAGTTCCCTGATTTCCATAGAAGTAAGGTTGGTTAAATAGTTTATTCTTCTTCCAAAATTGCTTTTCTGCTGTCTTCACTTTTCGAACACTTCGCCTTCTAACATTAGTTAAATTTAATTATAACTCAGAACTTTGTTGCAGTCAACGCATCTTTTACAATAGAATTAGGAGAACAGTTTTCTTCTTTTCTGTTCGCCTAATGAGACTGAAATCCGTGTTTTAGGCGGATAATGATGCACCATGGGAAGTTTTGTTAAGTTAGAATATAATTTAAAATTTCTGAACTGCAGATGCTTCTAGAAAAACCTTTAACTAGTTTACAGACGGGAGTCGTTTGCTTGTTACTTGTGTTTATATCAGACTTTGAAGGTCTAGGTACACGATTAACTAAAAAGGGCTCTGTTTATTCCTTTGATTGTAGCTTCTCAACTGTACTGAAATGTCTGATACTGTAGTTTCCAAAAATTTTTAAAATTTGGTCTTTCATTGGTAGAAATAGGGGGGATTATCACAGACATAAAATAAAACAATATTTTTAGATAAAGGGCAAAACAAATTGACTTTCTTGAAGGGAAACGGATTGAAATAAATCAAATTAACGTTTTTCTTCGATAAATTTCACAAATTTAATCGCAAAGTATGCATATTTTCACGTAAACTTTGATTTCTAAAAATAATTCCTCTGATGACTTACTTATTGTCTTGCACATCTCTTCTAAAATCAAATAAATTAAAAACAATTTTATTTTAAAAATAATTGAAATATTGTTCTTTTATAAAAAAATAAGTTAAAATAGTTTCATTTTTTTACAAGCATACTATGGAGCATATTTTTTTCCTTCATAATCAAACTGAGAAACGCAAGATTCTTTTATGGTCTTCTGAACCTTCTTTAATGATCTATATCTATCTATATATATATATATATATATATATATATATTTATATATATATCTATATATCTATATATATCTATATATCTATATCTATATATCTATATATCTATATCTATAT
>JAPMOQ010038814.1:352028-366183 GCA_026543055.1 Argiope trifasciata
ATATATATATATATATAATTTTCTTATTGGTTTTTATAAAAGGCTTGTAATGTCCTTTCAAAATATTCTCAAACGATATAAATATATTTGCTCAAATGAAGCCTCAGAGTAATTAGTCTTTCATTGTTTTTAGTTCAATTACTACGTGCATAGATGTATCAGAGAATGTATATAACATTTGCAGCTCTACCTTAAATTTGAAATCCACTGTTCATTTTTCAAGTGCATTAAAAAAATTTGTTTTAAATTAAAATTGGGTTTTGGATCAAAATTACTACACCAAGTAATAAATATAGCAATCTGTGCTACACGACACACAAAATTGTGGTTAGCATGCTGCTATGATATCATGCTGGTTAATTTTATGTTAAGAAAGTTTAAATACATTAATAAATATTACAAGGGTAAAATAAAAAATTGGGTTGATATCTAACTTAGTTTGATGTTTAATTCTCTCATCTGATGGAACCAATTTAGGCTGAAAATGACTTAACGGAAATTAGAAATCAGAAATCCTGGTTAATAATCTGATCACTAAAACTTGGTAAAATAATTTATAGAGCATTATAGAAAATTAGATATAAGATATAAGATACGAAATTAACACAGAACATTATAACATAATCGTTTTTCACAAATCGAGTCTTTTTCTGGCATAATTTTTGAATTAATGCAATTTCTTGATATTTCAGCCCATTTAATTTCATTTGTACGAAATTTTTATTACTTAAAATTATCGGTACTTTTCCGTTATAAGTGAGGCTAGAAAAAAGTCGGCAAATTATCGTTAGTCAAAAAAAAGTGAAAAATCGCCAAAAAGTCAACAAAAATGCAAAATTACAATAACATTTAAAATTCAAATTTGTTAAATTCACGTTATTCATTTGGCAACTTTTTTCACGTTTTGTTTCCACTGGCGACATTTGTTTTGCCATTCACTTCACTTGGCAATTTACTCTCGAGTTTGGCTCACATTGACAACATCTTATGCCCGTATAACGGAGAAGTACCCTTAATATTGAAAGGCTTCAAAGACCAGGTTGGCGAAACTGCCCCGGTTATCAGATACGCATGGATACTTTTGCAAAATTTTCTTCCACTTTTGTTGAAAATAATTAATTGAATATTCGGAGTGTATGTTTGATTCCTTAGAGACACTGTCAAAGATTCTCGTTAGCAAGGACCTTTTCTTGCTAACGAATTTTTCTAGGATACTACAAATTTTTTTTCTTCAAATTTTTAAAGGATACCAGGTCCCACATTTCATTAGCTAAGTGTTATTCTTTGTGATATATCAACTCTTTAGTGACATAGTCTGTCATTGCTTTTTTTGCGAAGATGGGGTAATTTTTCTCTTATCTTGGAACGAGAAATTCGGGTTATTCAGTATTCTGAATTACCTGAACTGGAGTAATTCAGGAATGAGTAAATTGCAGAGGAAGAATTTAAGAATAGCTAAAACAGACAGACCCATTAGGTAAAATTTTGTTAAAACAGAACAAACGTTTCAACTATTCTGTAAAGGCTAAATTTACTATGAATAGAAAGCATAAAAGGAAAATTCCGCTGTGAATCAAAACCAAAACCCCTTAGTGGCATATTATTTATAACAGACTGTATATGGAATAAAAACTATTTTATGCTACATTTATTTATTGTTACGAACCTGTAATTTTGCTCTCAAGCAATAATAATGCCATCGTCAGAATGAATGATTTACAGCCATCTGAATTGGAAGCTACCGGATGTCGCATTAGTTTTTCCACAGCTTGGTGACGAACTCGGTGATTTTGGTGACAAGATTATTCTAGAAATTTCGAGTATTTCTTCGATACGTTCAGTAAGTATCGATATACGTTCAGATACTCCCTGACTGGTACAGAGGCTTCTAGCCCCACCTCCCAGAAAGTATAAAAGGCCTGCACTCTCAAGCTGAAAAGAGTTCTGAATTGAGAGGCGGTGAATCGGACAGTGATGAATAATAGTCTGCGTCCTGAGCAGACGTCGTGAATTAAGTAGACAGCTAAAGCTAGAAGAGACGGAGGAGTGATTCAGCCATCTGGAGAGACCGTAAAGTGGATTTCAGGGGATGACCTCTTTTTCTGAATTCTGTCTAGCTTCTTTGTAGGCTGGAGACGTTAATACTGCCGGATTTCTAACTATGGATCACCGTAGAGTGCTGCTGTGTGTTGATCTGTGTGTTAGTTGTTGCCTGTAAATATCTGTCGTTCTTAGTACTGTCCTGTCCTCATGTAAATGTACGTCATAATTGTATTTTTCTTCTTAAGGACTGCACATTGTGTTGTTTTCCACATCAAACTCCCGAATACACGAAAATTTTGTGTCATTATTATTCCATTAATGTTACAATTCTTTAGGGAAAGGATTAAAAAAATCTTTCAAGCTTAAAGGATAAATGGCTGTTATTCAATTCAAGTCCAGCAAAACAACAATTTATTTGAACCTCTCACAAAACCCTAGCTTGTTTTCCACGAACTTATGATATATGAAGATATTTCTAGACAATTTATAAAAAAAAATGTTTTCCCCGAAACGCGCAAAAATGAAGTGTAGCTCGCTTTCGGTAGTTCATTAAGTATCGTTACTGTCCCTGAAAGTGAGAAAGATGAAACAAAAAGATGTTGCAACCAAGAGAAATATAGTAAATAGAGTTTCAGAAAAAAAGGAGAAAAAACGTTGAACACAAAAAGGCTTATACATCATAGTTAGATAAGGGAGCAAAACATTTTCTCTGCATCTAGATTAATCAGTCTTTTTTGACGCAATATTATCTTAAAATTTCGGGTTTGTACTTTCCCGTAACACGGGTGCAATTGTCGCCAAGTATACTTTTTGGCAGTAACATATAGTCGACATTTTGGCGCAGGTGATAAAATTGCCACAGCTTAAAACTGTGCGGCAAAAGGTTACCACCCGAAATATTCCGTTTAGGATTGGTTAACGCTTGAGCCCGGAGTGCGGAAAACAACTTTCGGATTCATTTCATTTTGGCCATTTTTTAGTAATTTAAATATAAGTATCCTTAATTTTAAAATTATTATAATGCTTGTAATAAAATTATGATTAAACTTTTGTTTATATAGTTTACAATAAGTTGTATTCTTTCATGTAATTTTCTTATAATGTGATTTAACAAAACTTTAGCAGAGATAAATGATTCATTCGCGTATAAATTGACAAATTACTCATATAAAAAGAATATATCAAATCAATTATAATAATATATTATGTAATATTATTAAAAGGCAATTATTCTGATGATAATAATAATATTAGTGAAATATTGATCCTATTTCAGAATTAAAATTTATGAAAGCCATGTTTTTAGCATACGGCAATTAAATATGATTTTTAAAAAAATTGGAAAAGTTTTGTTTTTGTCTTGACAATAAAATTATTATTAAATCTACAATCTTAATAAATACTTTATATCAAAATTTATTTACAAGTTTTAATCAGAGAATTAAAACGTATATATGAGATACTACAGATGAATATAGAACATACAACAAAAACTATATGTAATACATATTTTATATATATATATATATATACATATATATATATATATATATATATTTATATATATATATATATATATATATATATGTGTGTATATATATATATATATATATATATAATTCTTAGAATGTAAATACATAATTTAAATGACTATTCACTTAAAGTTTGCTTTCTTTTAATATATTAAATAATTCAATAATTTTCAAATATTCTGAGTGTCTAACTGAATCGAATAGATTATTTGAAGATAAGAAATATCGAAGATGCAAAATTGTAGGTGTAAATTCACGAATCTTGAAAAATAAAATGAATTTCCATTTGGAGATTCTTTAAAAAAAATAACAAAGTAAATATCTCTTGTCAAGTTAATAATTTTATCTGTGTTCCTTTTTTTTCTTGAAAATGCAGGAAATCTCATTATTTTATTACTTCTCTAAATGTCCGCTTTTTTTTAGTGAAAATGCAAGAAAGTCTGAAGACAAACCTTCTCTTAAATAAATTGAACATAAAATACATTATCTTTCGTTTTATGCATTCCACTAATATGATTTAATATCAAGCCTTTAGGCAAGGCAGCATAATTTAAGCTTAAAAAATGAATTTAAGTTTTTTTAAAAATCACCTCTCCAGATGTTAAAATGAAGATAATTTACTTTGAGGAAATAATTACTTCATTATGAACTATTAAAATCTTTTTTTTCCAGTGTAGTTCTAAGGCGAATGTTTCCGAATAAGATATACAGTATTCCTTTCATGAAATCTTTGCAGATGGAAGAAAAAAAAAGAAATTTAGATAATGTACTCATTTCTTTACTTGAAGCAAAATTGTGAGATTTTGGAATGATTTTTTTTCTTTTAGACATATCATCTGATTAATTTTCCTTACTTTGGGAACTTTGTTTTGTGTAGAAATTTAATTATGTTTAGACCGCATATTTAAGATAATCTTGTAATTTTATTTGGATAGTGAACTGGTTGAGCTCACTTTGTTCATAGTAAAATAAAAGAATCTAAGAAGAAATGCTTTAGTCGTTCGATCTATCTACTTATTCATTTAAATTTCTTTGCATTCCATTTTAATTTCTTCCAGATATACTTTTAACACATTTTTATTTTCTACCTTCAATATCTCTTTTTAGTTAATAATTAAATTTTGCTTAAATCATACTATTAAGATAGTTAAATTATTTGCTTGGCTTATTCGAATTTAAGCCACGATTTTTAAATATGAAACATATATAAAAGGAACCAGGACTATTCCATAATCTCTCTAATTTATTTACCTTTCTTTTTCGTTTCTTCTCATTTTTCGATCAAATAAAATATTGCAATGGGTTGAAAATTCATATTTTTGATTTTGAAAATATTGAAATCATAAAGTTTTCCTAGATAAATTATAATTATTCTTGAATCAATATGTGTGCATTTAAATTCATCGGTCTGTTTGTTAATATGATTTTTCTAAAACACTCTCAGCCCAAAGGATGTTTTACGTGGGAAAAGTAAGAATAAAATTGAACTCTGTGTACTTTTTTAAATACTTGAAAATTATCTTAAATAAAATTAAAGATGAAGAAAACTTCATAATCAATAGTAAGAAAAATATTTTAGACTTTCTAAAAAATAGCAATATTAAAAAAATTCATACTTGTGATTTTGAAAATTTACACACCAACTTTCCTCACGAAAAATTAATAGATGTGTGTATTATTATAAACGACGAATATTTAGATAAAGACATTATCACAAATATACTATTAATCAAATTTAAATTCTAAAATTTTCAAAAATTTAATATTTTCACAATTTAACAGAATTAAAAAAATTTGTAATAACAAAATTTCTTATGTAAAAGCTAACTAACAATCTGCTTAAAAATTTAAATAATAATGAATTTCACAAAACCTTTTGCAATATCAAATTATTAATTCTAACTCAATATCAGTTTTACTCAATAGAGGGAGCTATAATTGTTCTTTTGATGACTATGTATATAACCAAACAAGGTAGGCGTATTCAACTACTAACGTGGTAAAATTAAATTTAGTACTAGGGAGTACTTTACACCTATACGCCTTTACTTCTTTCTATCATTTGGAGATGCTTTTTCAATTTGGTGAGTATTCTTTCTGCCTTCTTATGTTGATAAATTTACATTTTTGTTCTTGTGAAGTCAAATTTGCAGTAATTTTTAATTGATATGACTTACTATTGTGTAAATTATGTATTACAATATGTGATATTTAAGGTTTTAATTTAGTTAGTGACCTTTCTGCCTTCTTATGCCGAAGAATTTGATTTTGTGGTCTTGTGTTTCCTAGTTTGTTGGGATTTTTTTTTGACTTACTATTGTATAAATTCTGTATTTTTTCTTTTGTGATACTAAGTTATCTCTAAAATCTTAATATTCTGAGATTTTCGTGTCACGAGGGGTCGGTTTCTTGACTAAGGTCAGAACCCTCACAGAAAAACATCCCTTGTTTGAATCCCTGCCTGATTGTGACCCTTGAGAAAGTCCTCAGGTCGGATTCTTTATTACTTCTGATTCCTTATCTGTAAATGTTTCAATTTACTAATAGTTCATATATGTTTTAGTTGTAGCAACATTAGCGCTCTCTAAATACAATGTATATTTATTCTAAAGGTTTAATAAATTTCGTAGGTAAAGTTCATATATATTTTTGGTTTTTGGACTGATTGAACTCTGTGTCGACTATGAAACCAAATCCTTCAACAGAAAAAGGATCTTTTGAAGCATACTGGATTTTTTACATAGAACTCGACAAATTCCAATGGGCAATAACATTGATTACAAACAGTATACGATACACAATGGTAAATAGAATTATATAACAAATTGTGGAGCCGAATATTTTGTAAGGAATATTAAATTTATTAAAATGTTCTCCTTCTACCTGTACTATGCTACAATCTTTCGATCTATCTCCTAATTTATTTTAATTTATTTGCGTTTTCTTTAATATTTTCTTTTAATACATTTTCATTTTCTACCTTCATTATCTATGTTCACATTTTACCTAAGCTATGTTCTCCTTCATTATATATTATTTTAATATTCTTCTCTACCTATGCTATGCTATAATCACTCGATCTAAGCATTATTAAATAATTCATTTATAATATAAAAATTTCATCTTCATAATATAATAATATTTATCATAATTCATAATATGATAATTCATTTTTTAAGAATAAAATTATCCAAAAATGAATTATTTTATTATGGTAATTTCTGCATTCCATCAGTCCTCATCAATACGTCTTATCCGTTATATCCATTTATTTCAATTACTTCAGTGACAATCCATTAAATTATTTACTCTCCATAAATATTGCGCATTTTGATTGGTTAGATATGCCTGCGAGTTGACAGAATTGCATAACAGATAAAAAGTTGTCGAAATCAGACCAATTCATCAGGCGGAAATTAATTATTATTATTATTTTACTTTCGACATCTCTCCAAAATGAAATTCACAGGGGATAATTGGCAACCCTTTATAAAATATTTAACAATCGTGAATTCTATAAAAATTTGTTAACGGTTAATATTTGAGGACTAGCCTTTTAAGTTGTATGTTCATATTAAAAGTTTTTTTTTAAATTTTGACTTTAAAAGTCCCATTTTTTTACAATAGGCCATTAATATATATTCTCATTAATTCATTAAACTCATTTCTGTGAGAAAAAATATATTAAGCTAATTAATTAATTAATTGATATTTAATGTGCTAATTAACATATTTTTTGAAATATATCTTAAATTCTAATTTGTACAGACATACAATTGTAGTTGTAAATTATGCCTAATATTAGTTTTCATGTTGTCTGCCTTATTTAAGTTATAAAAATATATAGTTTTTTATTAATTTTTTCATCATCTATGAGTAGAAAAAGCGATATTTTTTCTGTAATTTTGACTTTCAAATAGCTATTAAAAATTTATTTCTATAAATATAGCTTTGATTGGGGCCCAAAACATACAGATTATATATACAGTAATACTGTATCCTACAGATTATTTTGATATATAAATAACTGTATTTGGTTAAATTTTTGCTAAGATATGATTGTTACAATGAAGCAAATAGTGGAAAAGTATATTTCCTTATAAAATATTTTTTAAACGATACTAGGGTTTTTATTGAAAGTACCGCTACAAAAATCCTTATAACTCGAGAACTATTCTGAATATTGACAATATCTTGGTATGGTTGAAAGCTAAAGCATCAGAAAATATTTCGCAATATAAAATATTCGATATTTTGAACTTTTTTCGAAATTTCAAGTGTGTTCGTACACTTTAATTAGTATTCTCAATTTTTTGATGCATAGAAAATAAAATCTTCAATGATTCAGTCTGTCTAATAATTCCTTCATTTGTCACTGGAGAAAAAGGTAAATACTCTCAGTGTATAATTTTGGTATTCGGCAATATTTGTAGCTGCTTTTATTTTGTCAATTTCTTAATCAGTTGGGCAAACGATACTCTATTTAAAATTTTATGCTAAATTATTAATTTTTCTCTAAAATGCTATTTCGTTCAAGTGAGTTATAAAATAAAGGGCAAGGAATATTTATGAAAATGTATACCTGAAAGAAAAAATATTCATAATCTAAAATTAATCTTTGCGGAAAATAATAGAAAAAAATACTTAAAAAGACTTTCTACCCTTCGATTTAATTTGATTTCACATTTGATAAAATGGTATTCCGGAAGATGTTTAGTAAGTAAAACAAAGTAACTATTAAAGCAAAGAATATCACTCTTCCTAAATATTTATTACACCAATGAGAAATAATTAATAAGAAAAATAATAAACAATATGAATTTTTTTATTAGATATAAACAAAAGATTGATCTGATAAAGACTTTCAACACCTGTTTTAACCTAATTAATTACCAAAACATTATTTTGACAGGCTTGAGTCGGTGACGTTTTAGCTTCTCATTTAATGTGACATTACAAATTTTTACTTGAAATACCATTCCCTTTATATTTACTTCTTATTATTAATTCTCATCAAACTTACATTTTTTCAATAATTAATTTAAAAATATAAGATAGTTAAACAATTCCCTTAAGATAACTGGAGGCATAATCCACAGCATTTTAATCAAAAGTAGTTTTTCTAATAAAAAGTTGTGAATAAAAGTGTTAATAAACATTCTTACCATTAAATAAAAGAGAAAATCACGTCATTCTACTTTTATGACCTGAAATGAGGGAAATAACCAGCTTTTTTTCCCAAGTCACCATCTGTCTATTATGTAGTTAATTACTAATGGGTGTTGCTCTGCGTTACGTGTAAGCACTCGTGGCATCTTATCGATTATCGTCGTAATTCTGGGAAATTAATTAAATTTATCTAAACAGTTTCCCTCCAGTCATTTGAGTGGCAATTCGATATCGACCTGTTACCAGGGACAGCAGTATCACCTGATTTTATTCCTATAAGCAAAAAGAAGAAAGCGTGAATATATCTGGAGGGATTTCTGGAATTAAGTATTTAGTAAGGGAATAATTTCTTTTTTTTTTCATTAGTATATACTTTTTTAAATTGGAATTTAAATTTTAACACAGTAAAGCTTGTTCATCGATTCTGGTAGTCAACTGATTAACATGAATTCCACATTTGGAGGGATTTCTGGATGTATTTATTTAGTAAGGAAATAATTTCTTTTTTTTTTTTTTTTCGTTAGTATTTACTTTTTTAAGGTGGAATTTAAATTTTAACACAGTAAAGCTTGTTTATCCATTCTGATAGTTAATATATTAATTTGGATTCCATATTTGGAGGGATTGCTGGAATTCAACATTTAGAAAGGTAATAATTTTTTTAATAGTATTTACTTTTTAAGGCTTAGTTTAAATTTCAAAACAATAAATCTTGTTCATCGATTCTGGGAATTATTAATTTGGATTCTAGGATTCCATATTTGGAGGGATTTATGGAATTAACTATTTAGTAAGGAGATAATTTCTTTTTTTCATTAGCATTTACTTTTTTAGGGTGGAATTTAAATTTTGACTCAATAAAGCTTGTTCGTCAACTCTGATACTTAATTTATTATTTTTTATTCCGAGAAGTATTTGAATGAAGTTTTGTGAAATCCCAAAATGATTTTAACTAAAATAAACAGTTTTAATGTTTCAAGATGTAAAGAACATAGTGCAGGCAGTTTTGAATTACGAAATTCTCAGGTATATAATAAAGCTAGAAGCTCTATTTCTTAACTGAAGCAAAAAATTGCTTAATCTGTTCACTGCTGAGATGCATTATATAATACGATGCTTACTTATATGATTCTTATTAATTTTCTTAATTGAACTAAAGAGCATGTTTAATGGTAAGTGTTAATCAAAACAGATTTACACAAATATATGTATTTATAAAGAAATATATAATAAATATAGGTGTATTCTACTGCAAATTCTATAGTAAATGAGTTTTTCTATAACCCAAAGGCGCATGATATTGCTATTAAACTGTTAATTGCTCTACTTTTCTGACCAGAAATGTTGCACAGAACATTGCATATTGATCATTTGAAAAAGCCTCGAATCATATCGAAATAATTTTGAGCAAAATTTTATCGATATAACTTCCATATTTCATATATTATCTTCTGAGAATCGACTTTTACACCCATTTTCTTTCCCACTGGTTAGAAACCCTTGGAGTTACAAGCCAGCAGTAGATAAGCATTTTCCTTTGAACTAAACACCTAAAACCAAAAGGCATCATCACAGAACAAGAAGCAAAAACTTGTTTTTTTTTTCTTTCTATTCTTCAAGAGCGAACTCAGATTCCTTTTCGACCAAAATACACAGTGAAACTACTACACGAGGGGAACTGATCAATAAGTATTAGAGTACTTTATGAAGAGTTAAAGTTGAGAATGCAAACAAACTCTATAATGAATAACGAAGCTTTGTTTCATAAGAAAACACGAATTGGAAGTAGCAAAATACAGTTCTACACAAAACCGTATTTGCTGAAATCACACAATATTGTTTGATTTCTTATTTATTTTGAAAATAAATAGTTAATTTGAGATAGTATATAAAGTTACAGCTAAATAATCCGAAAGGAATGGGGAATTACAACGCAAATTCAAAAATTGCCTCTTTTACTTCAACGTTTAACTCTTGGTTATTTCTATAAGAGTAATTTTTATTTAATGCGAAAAAACATTATTTTATACCATTTTTAAAGCAATAAAAAACAAAAAAACATAATTGTTTTCATTGTTGTAATGAATATATATGCGAAATACTATTATCAAATAAACATCAAATTGTAAAATAAATTACAGTCACAATCCTGTAAATTTGCTAATTCTATCACCATAAAGAGCGATTAAAATTCATCATATGTATTGGATGCTTCTCGGGCGCTGAGCCAATGATTCCATAGCTTGGCGAAAAATTTGGCGACAATATGGATAATGCTGGAAGAATACAGAACTTTGACAATCCATCCATTGGGAGCTCAGATACTCCTGATAGATCGTGAAGGTTCTCGGCCCTTATCCTGGTAACTATAAAAGACCTCCAGTCTCAACTGCAGCTGTGAATTGTATCGTAGCCGGTGTCACCGACAAGTAACGAGAGGATAGCGAAGCAGCTTCGGAGTCAAGCTAATATTGAACTGAGCCGTGTGCCTTGTTATCTGCTGTGGAAGTTGCATCGAGTCCTGTGTGTGGAGTAACCAGTGAACCGGCAGTTTGGATACAGCTAAAGCGTAAAGATAGAGGAGTGAATTCAGGAGGACTTCTAGAATTTTGTTGACTCATCCAGTAGGAGCCGATATGAGCCTGACTTGTGTCCAAGTTATTAGCCCCGCATCCTGGGATCTATAAAAGGACAGCAGTCTTTAGCTTCCAGCAATATTAATGGAAATCGATGATAAATAACGAGTTTTTCAGAGGATAGCGAAGTGGCAGCGGAGTCAATAGTGTTGAACTGAACTGTGTGCCTTGCTGTTTATTGAGAAAGCAGCGACGAGTGTAGCCAGTCTTGTGGAAGTTATACAGCTAAGTGATGGACAGTGGGACATTTTTCGACTATCTGGAGAGACCGTAAAGTGAAGCTCCAAGGATCCCCTCTCTTGCTGATTTCTGTCATGACACTTTATGTGCTGTGGTCAATTTTAACTTTTGGCTTCTACTGTTGCTGTGTAATTGTCTAGGTTGCACATATTTGTCGCCTTTGTGCTGTCTTGTTTTTGTGAAAAATTAAAGTAATCGTTGTTTTCTAGTGAGGCCTGTCGTGTTTTTACATCATATACCCACTATAGCTGAACCTGGTGGTGATCGTAACAATCCATTAAATAAATGAATAACATATCTTACTGATGATCGTGGAAAAATTAATCAATATTTAAATGAAAAGCTTTGAAAGAAATTTACGTAGTGAAACTTCGAATAGAATGCTTTTAAACAGTTCTTTTCTGGTAAGCCTGATTTAAGGTTATTTTCAAAAAAAAAATATATGAACTTATATTTGGATCGTCTAAATTATTTATTTATTTCATATATGTTTTCTAATATTCTTATTTAAAATTCTTGTAAACAAATACAAAAATTTTAGCCGGGAATAGTAATAGCTGATACTTTTCATTACCAATCTTTTTTTTTACAAATTCACTTCAAAACGTTTAAGACAGAAAATATATTGCACAAGGGGTAATGCCTTGTTTATTTTTTATTTATAAATAATACCTTTCAATTCGCCAAAAAATTAAGTTACAGTTAAATGAGTAAACTTATGTATCATAATAATGCGTACGTACGTTTGAAAAATTCTTAGTAAGAGAGGATATATTTCTATTTTCAGCTCTTTGATTTTCGAAGTTTTAAGAGATAATTTTATTAAATATTTCCAAATGAACTTTAATCCACAGATCTGATATATTTAAACTCCACTCATGACACTGAGATGACTGGATAAATTACATATAAATATAATGCAAATGAAATGTATTTCACATAAATAATATTTTTGATGATTTTACTTTTTATTTATACATAATTGCTTTTCACTTCTCTAAGAAATTAAGCTAAGTACTTATGACTTGTGTTTCATAACAAAGCGTATATTAACAAAAATCTTAATCGACATTCCAGACAAAGAATTACAAAGGACATTTTTCTGTTTTCCTACTTATTGATTCACGAACTTTATTAAATAACGCGAAATAAACATTATCCGCAGATCTGATACATCTATACCCTACTCCTGACACAAAAATGATTGGGCGACATTTCAATACTCCATCAAAAGGAAACTGAAAGTAACGGTGAAAATGTCATCCTCAGATATTAAGACATTTTTCGTCTTCTCATCGAAGCTTAAGGCCACCTGTCGAATGAAATGGAACGTGAGAACAAAATGACAAAGAAGAAATGCCGCACAAAAACTTGAAAGGATCTTCTGGAAAACTCTTGAATGCTTTTGAGAATTCTATTTGTGCTGTAATAATTCCCCAGTTTCTTGCCTAATGATTCACAATTTGCTATCATCGAATCTCATTCAAGAAAAGTTAAGAATATCTTTTCACCAGATTGGTATGATATAATAAAAACATGTAAAAAGGAAGCACCGTTTCATATGGTTCAAATAACGCAACAGGATTTCTTCTCTACAAGTACTTTAGAAGATTCTATCAATAATAGAAAGGTATCAGTTACAGGGATACCAGTAAATTGGCTCAAAATGCACTGGATAAAATTAGAAAAGTCGAAACCCCATCTGATACAATTTAAGTATGACTTTAACGAAGAAACCGAATTTAGTGCCATAAAAATACGAAAAAGTGTAGCAGATAGACCACTATGTCTTAAAAATGTGATCCAGCCTTTGTTGCATCCAACAGGTAGAATGATGAGAAGAGAAAAGAGGAATAATAGGATGGACTTGTTGAAATTTATTCCCCCTATTAAACACGAGTATTAAAAACTTTAAGGACAAATCAACAGGATGGAAACTCAAAGGCTAAGGAAGAGTACATTTATAATGATGATAACGCAATTTAAACAAAGTAATAATACTCGTAATATTATGTACGAGTAACAGAATACTTATAATACATTTGTGCTAAACTCTTTAATAAAACATTTATTCATATAATGACATTTTTCCTTAATGAAAGAATAATTCAAAGACTTCAATTTGAATCAATAATTTAATTTCACTTGCCTAATCGATTAACTCCCATAATCATGAAAAAATTGTAGTAATAATTACAATTACTCCAAGTATATTCCATCTTATACTTTCTACATGTCGTCAAATCAAATAGGCGTTTGCAATAGTACAGTCAACATCGTATTTTCAAATTTTTAATTTGAAAATAATTTTTAAAAAAACATATAATATTTTATCATTTTTCTCAACTTCTTATTTTATGGAGTTAATCGATTTGGCAATTGAAGAATATATATATATATAAACATATACATATATATATATATATAAACATATACATATATATATATATATATATATATATATATACATATACATATACATATACATATACATATACATATATATATATATATATATATATATATGTATATGTA
>JAPMOQ010038814.1:376183-398466 GCA_026543055.1 Argiope trifasciata
AGTAGATTTCACTTTTTTTTAAGATAGTAGATTTCACTTTTTTTTAAGATAGTAGATTTCACTTTTTTTTAAGATAGTAGATTTCCCTTTTTTAAAGACGTTCAAGAAAACCGGTTTTCAATTGTGACCAGTTTACACTTTGAAAAGTCGGTTTTTTGAAACCGGGTTTCAAGAACAGACAATCCCTAGTAAGGCGGCTCTTTCAAAGACCTGATGCTCCCTCTAGCATGTTGCTCTCGCCTCGCTTTCTGGTCCATGGAATGAGAGGATCTTGACAGGAAGTGATTGGAATGCGTGATCCGATGTCGAGAGGAGGATATCTTTATATCGATCGTTATAAATCGTCTGCGCTGCCTCCCATCCTTCACGTGGGCACCTCAAACGGCAGACATCACCTTTTTATCATTGGTCCTACACCTTCCTCTTTTTAGAAGAGCCGTTTTATTTATTTATTTTTTCTTACCTTTGAAGTATTTTGTAAGTAGTCGTTGATAATATGAGGGTGTTAAGACAATAACAAACTGTGGTCCTGTTAAATTTGGACATAGGTGTCGTGCTGGTCGGAATTCATTTCCAGTGAGCCAGCAGTGATGCATAGCACACAAGATTTTAAAAGAAAAACACAATTTACTCATTCTCATTCTTTTGTAAACTTCAATGCTGTAAACATAATAATGTATTAATGCAATGTTTTATTGTAAAAATTATAATTTATAATAATCTGATTTAATTTTAATTGGTTTCCGATACCAAGTTTCTCAACAATAATTCAGTTGGCGTCTTCTGCAATTGATTTTTCTGTTGGAATATACATCACAGTCTTAAGGCATCCGACTATGGTCGTAGGAATTTTTTTTGAAAAATTGGATTTTTAAAAAACTATTTACAACCATGTTTTTAAGATGCATGGTTATTTATGTAACAAAGTGCTATAAATATAAAAAATGTATTTGAAAGTATAATTGAGAAATAGGAAAATGTGTAGTAAATTTTAATGAAAATGAACCAAAACGGTTATCACTCTACACAAAATGGTAATGCTGCAATCCCATTTTTCTGTATACACAAATAATAGAATATAATGATGAATGAAATGAACCAAATTCTAAGAAAAATTTTGAGATGCAAAGAAGTTATGGGTAAAAATATATATTTATATGTATTTTTTCCATAGATTGACAGCTTAATTTTTCTAAAAACACCTTTAAATGAAAAAGTATATTTCACCAACACTAAAAATTTTGGTTCATTTCATTGTTCATACCATTTAAAACACACGCCGAAAGTTTTATGTAAATACTTCCATAAGTTTTTGAGATACCGTGTTAACGGTGTAGAATTTTTGCGAAAATGAAAGCTTTGAAAATTGAAGACAAATTTTAGCTTTAAAACATGTTTTGCTTAAAATTTCTCTAGATGATAGGTCAGGTCTTCCTTTTCCTAGAAAAGATTAACTGTTTTGGAAAAAAGAAATTTTGAACTGCAAGAGATAATTTTAAAAATCGCCAATGTTGTCGAAAACCAGTGTTTTTAATATAGTCGGATACCTTAAATCTTGAAGTCTTAACCGTGCCTCAATATGCGTAATCTGTCACTAAGACTTTAATTTCTTTCTAGGGACAATCGTTTTTCTAATCTCGACGATGCTCCATGCCGAAAATCATTCTCAGTTTCATACACTTATTTCGGTCATTTTCTTTTTGCCATTTTTGGATTATTACTTTTGAAATGTCTTGACACTCTGAATGTGACACCTTGAAAACAATTTATAGAATACTAATTTCGAATTTTGCTTAGAATCTCCAAAGATGTAGATTTCTTTACGTTCGAGATGCAACCAACTTACTTTCGTCAGAGGCGGCTCTATTAATATTATGATTCACTTTCACGAAATAGTTTTAATTTTGTGATTATTTGTTTCATTTTGTTATTCGCTTATTTTTTAATTATATTAACATCTCTTTTTAAAGCAACGCTAGGACTGTTTCCAGTGGTCAGATGACGATGACGACATCCTCTCTCCAGACCTCACCAACAGGAAGGTGTTTTCCTTGATGGATTTATCGTGAAACAGACCCCTTTACACCAGAGTCATTTGTTGGAATCGAGTTTCAAACTTGAAACCCTCCTTTTCCGAAGCCGAGACCTTCTCACCAGGCCACCGCGGCCCACGAAATGGTAGAAGCGCCGTATTGTTTCATGAATAAGTTTTTTAGCTGTTCTATGAAAGAACAAAAACTGCTAAGGAACTTATTCACGAACGAATAAAACTTAATCATGAAAGTATGAACTAATATAACCTAAATAGACATTAATAAATGACGAATACAATATAAGTTCTGTATGTTTTTTTTTACTGTGGTGACTGAGAGAAGACATGCGAAAGGAAAGGTAAAAGGGCTTTGGTGGCTGAAAGCAGACATATGAACGAAAAGGGCTAAAAAAATCTTTGGTTATCACATGGTTTTTTATTTGATTTTTCCCCTTTATTCAAAAACGACGGTTGTGATGTACTTGGTTAGTGTTTGAAATCACAAATAGGATGGTAAGGTTGCAGGGGGATCAGCAAATAAGCCCTTATTTCAAAATTAAATATCTTTCCAACAAAGATGGATAGAGTTATGCGGTAAACTGTACGTTTATTAGCAAATTTGTAAAAAGGCTGTACAAAAGTTTAGAAAATTTAGTGATGAAAATCGTTAACAGATGGAGCACTAATCACAATGCCCATAGAAGCTTTCACAAATGAAAAATGACTCCCTATCTGACTCCTTGTGACTTATTTCGGTGGGAAGCATTGAAAGACACTGTCTATAGAAATAATCTAGCCACTCTAGTTGAGCTTGAATCGTTGATTGGTATTGCATGTGATTCCATTTCCGTTGATACATTGCAAGACGTGATGTCAAATTTAATTTTTCGGTTATGCCAACTCATTGTTTCGAACGGTGAACATTTTGAAAAAATTGATTTTGATTGCAAAGTCCGCATCACTTTATTGTTTTTTTAAGACTACTTTCAAAGAAAGAGTTTTCAGCTCAGAGAGCCATTCGTTAACAATTTTTGTAACTAAATTTTCTAACTTTTGTACAGCATTTTTACAGTTTTACTAATAAACGTACAGTTTACCGCGTAAACATTTTATCACATGATTTTATTCGACTTTCAGAACTAAAGAAGAAATATTCACGTATTTGTGTTTGGCATGAGAAATATGAGAATCGCATTAGTTTTAATAACGAACCTTTTGCAATTAGTAAGTAAACTATCAATTTTTTCGTTTTCAATAACTATAAGACATGATATCCTTGCGGAATAAGCAAAAAAATTGTAATTTTTTTAAAGTTGAATGCTTGTTATGGTATCTTAATGAGCCCGTAACAACCACTAGACGCAAGTGATCACTTTTATCTAATGGTTATGTTACGCGGTGACAATGCGAAACTTCCCAAGTTCTATTCCGACTTAATCTCTCTTACCAAGGTTTTAATTCTTATCAAAATCAGTTTTGCAAAAATCAATGTGAGTGGACTCCCCAAAACTTTTTCGTGTACTCTAAAAAAAGATGTTAGGCCGTAGAACGTCTTACAAAGCATTGGTGTGCAATAGTTGTGAAATATTAACTTTTGGCGTGAATTTAGTATTTTACTGAAAATATAATATAACACTTGGTGAATGATTTGACAATTTATTGCTGGCGCATGGTTAATAATATCCAATATCGAATTCGAGTTTTAGATACCTTAAAAGTCCTTATGAATATGTTTCTGAAAGGGCAGACTGAAAAGCAATCAATCCGTAGTTGCGTTTATGCTAAAAATTTGACTGGTATTTACAGTATAGTTGACAAATCTGTGTACCAAATCTAATCTATATAGCTCTCTTCAATTTATAATTATCGTTTTAACTTCTATCTGAATAGCCAGATAGACGAAATTCGTTTGAACAGGTGTTACTTAAAATTTAATAGAAATCTGCATATTTAGTAAATAGTACGGCCGATTTGGGCCATAGGCCGAATTTTACCCGTTTAGCCCAAATCTGTTTTCAGTTATTTTTGTCACAAATAGGCAAAAGGACATTTCCCAAAAATGGGTTTCTCAAATTCAGGAAAGTCTAAAACGTGAAGTTTCCTTAAAATCTCGAGGTCATTTTTTTTGCCCAGTATCATACTTTCTCTGTAATATGATAAAGTGATATTTTGTTTAAAGAACTATGAAAATTGATTTATGAATAATATCATTTAATGTAATCATTATCATCAATATTCATACAAAAAGACAATGCATTTCATTATCTTTATTAACTTCAATATGTGTTTAGTATTTAGGCCATTTGATAAAATTCAATATCTACATCGTCTCATACAATTATCTAATGAGCTTACCGTATCATCCAGATATATGGTTAAATAAATGATGCTTGATTAAATAAAGACTCGAATAACAAACCCAATCAACATAATTTTCACATGGGCATAGATAAATATAAATAAACTTCCTGCTATTTTCGAAGATGATTTAAATAAATTTGATAGTTAAATGTTTTAAAATTTGGAAAGACGTTTAACTTATATTAATTATTAGTACCAGAGGAACCGAACATAGGTCAGACTATTTTTTATGTTATCAGGGAAAAAACTAATAATTAGTTAAAAATATTTGTTCAAAATGCCGATTTTCAGTAAAGACATCTATATAGATAAGCTTGGAAAACAGAAATTTTAATTATAAATACATTAACAAAAAAGGATTTGCCATGGTAAAAAGGGAGATTCGACCCAAGGTTGGATAAATTCATTCTAATAGTTAATTTTTATTTTTTTGTACAAAATAACATTTTTTTCAGAAAAGACTCTTACAAAGATAAACTTAAGAAGCAAAATCTTATCTAAAAATAAATTTGATCCAAATCGATAGAGCCGTTTCCAAAGTAAAATAAATGAATAAAATCGCATACGTACAAGAATTCTAAATTTAAAGATATTAGATAATATTTCTTTTAAATTATAGTCCCGATTATATGCTTCAAACTACCAAAAGGACTGACAAAGAGCATTAAATCGTTTTCAACCATAACTTAAAGAATAAAGCATTTATTTTTCCCATTGAATTAGTATACTAGGAATGTGCATATCTTCCATGCCTATTTTAAATAAGAGGAGATAAGATAAAAAGTAGTTCCATTTTGAAGAGTCTTCTTCTGCATTTCTTTACCTATAGAGGAATTCCAAACATTCCCCGTTTAAATCTTTTCACAAAAAGTTTTTTAAGTTACATTTCCTGTTTGAGATGGAAAAGAAATTTTCCTGGATTCCTGACAATTCACCATATGCATGAAATGTCTCCATAGCAACAAGATAACAGGCCTATTTCTATTGCAGAGGATGGGCATTTTATCTCGAAACTCGATACCGTACGACCATACCTAAACATAGTTTTTAATGATTTCAAAATTCTTCCGTACTATCTCAAATTTATCTTTCCTTTTCATCTCTTTCGATAAATATAAAAAGAAATTTCTGGATAAAAAGTGCATTTCTGAATCGTGCATGATTCGAATTTGAATTTTATAGGTTTATTTAATCGTCTGTTATTTATATTCATATTAGTTTCGTTCCATCAAATTAAAAGCAGAAAATTAAAAATATTTTCCATTGGAAAATAACAAATGATTTGAACTATATGGATTTTTAAGGTAATCCTCAGGTATGCTATGGTTGCAATATCGAAATGCCCGTTTCTACAGATGACGAACATGTATAGTTTATAAATAGTTCTTTAATCCCCAGGGGCACCTTGTAATTGAGGATTAGATGCTTTCGGCATGATGGTAGGATCTCCCCTACCTGGTGGGTGACTCCCCACATGGATGACGGGAATTACTTCCTACTGGGAAGTAATGTAAAGACTACTGTAAGTTCCGTGGTCGGTGATGGCCCTTACAACTTAACCACAGTTGCTTCCAGTATTCCTGTAGTTGTTTTCCGGTCATTCAGTATTTATTTCCGAATGTCTTCGGCCGAATGGTAAGTCAGCAATATGACTTATAAATGGTTCCTCTAATTCTTCTTTATTAGACTGGTTGATATATAGCGTATTCTCTATGTGGTAATGGTACATCGAATATGATATGGTTGCAATATGCTGTATTTAACGAAATTTGATACTACTCCATTGTCCATTTACACAGTTAATGATAATGAAATATATGATAGCGATTTAGTATCAACCCAGTTCATCTACGGATCTATTTGGTAATGGTTTTTCATATCTTAGTTTTGTTATCAAACTAGGTTTCCGTTCAGTTAGCACGTATATTTACAGTACAATAATGTTGATTTATAATAATTCAGTAGGAAATATATTCAAAATTGTCAATGGGATTTTAAATTAAGATCTTTGATTACATAAACCATGAAAGCTAAATGTTGAATTAAAATAAAAGGTTAATAAAAATTTATGGTTATGTACTTGTTAAGTATACGACTTAAGAAAATTAAATGTTAACTTGGGATTCCTTATATCTATAATGTTATTTGAGTAACAATGAAAAGACCAAGATGAAGTCGCACTCAATGTAAAACGAAGATATGTCCTAAAATTCTAATCTTATCCTATATTTTAAACACAAACAGATTTGCTTTAAACAACTTGTTAAGTTTACATTTAATCTCTATTTATCGAACTAAACACAGAATTATTCTAGCTGTTTGTTTTGAATTCGAAACTCGTTCAAGTACAATGTTTATTCGCTGCAATAGGGGAATTGTATCACATCTCTGATTCCGAAGTCCTGAACAGTAGTTGAAATGAAGTTTGTTCAAAGTAAGAGCAACCAACTTAACGGCTGTAATTGAAAAATCTTTGATTTTCGTCACGGTGTTTGAATTCTTTATACATTTTGAATGTTAAAACGAGGTTGTTTTGTTTTTCCTTATTCCCCAGACAATGTGAAGTGATCTTCTGTATGCTGTTCATTTAATGATAATTAATGCTATCCTTTATTTAACACTCTTGTAAGACAAAAGCATTGATACTTTCTATAATGAGCTTTAATCAAAACCTTCGTAGATAGTTCTTTTTCGTTTTCAAGAGCAACATTTTGTATAAAATATAATTTATAAATACTGCTTCAAAGTAAATTACTCTATGTTATATCTCTACATCTACGTAGTTTTTTTTTTTTTCATCTTCAAGAAAAACATTTTGTATAAAATATGACTTATAGATAGTAGATCAAAGTAAATTGCTCTGTTTTATAAGACTTCATTAACATTTTTTTAGCCTTCAGGAGAAACATCTTTCATGAAATATGATTTATATATAATGCAATAAATGAAATTTCTCTGTGTTACAGCAGAGTCTTTTTCTTCTTCAAAAGAAACACCTGCCATTAAATATAATTTATAGATAGTGCATGAATGCAAATTGATCTACGTTTTTAGTCTACAACAACATTTTTTTTCGTTTTCAAGAGAAACGTTTTCAATAAAATATGAGAAAACGCTACATAACGCTTTTAGATAACGGTATAAAACAAATTACTCTGATTTACAATTTTATATTAACAGAATCTTTTTTCATCTTTAAGAGAAAGGGTTTTATAAAATAAGACTTAAACAAACTGCAATGAAGAAAATTGCTATCAGTGATAATAGTGTTAACTCGCAACAAATATATGTGCGTGGATCTGTGTAAATTACGGGAGCTGTGGATTTAGAATGTATCTTTTCGGGACATTTACCAAGAGACTTGGATAGATCGAAAGCATATGTCTTTGTATAAGTTAAAGAGGGGTTAGATTTAGAGATTATTCTAATGATACCTTTAACAGGCAATCAGAGTGATTCTAAGGGAGTGTAGAATGATGTTACAATTTTTAATTAATAATTTTAGATTGATTATTCATGTGCAATCAATGACAACTTTACTCTAATTAGTCGAATTGTGAAACATAAAACATATTGTCGATAACAATTAACTAAAAGACAAACTTCATTCAGTATTATGAAATATTTTTACTGTTGATCCATTTCAGTACTCACTGCCTATAAGCCTTGGATTAAACTCCTTGGATTAAATTCAAACCACGTTCAAGACATCGAAGAAAGAGGGGTGCAGTAGCTTCTGAGTAAAAACACCCCTGAGCATCTGAGAACAGAAATCAGACTTTGAAGATGACACGCACTCGCTTGCAAAGCCTTCAACAGGTGGGCTCTTTTACACACCTCGTTGATAAAAAAACTGGGTAAAGAACAACCTCAGTTGAACCAGGACTCTGACCCAAGATGCCCAGATCAAGGTAAAGACGGGCCACTTATAGGCCAAGACATCGACTTATTCGTTATTTTTATTAAAATTAACTTTGTTTACTAATAAGAAAGTGATTTCGAAATACGTTGCCATTAGAAATTGTAAACAAATTACTGCTTCGTTAACATCTTGATTAACTAACTCCCTTTGCTACTATTTCCGTTTAACAATTCTTTTAACGAAGTGCATAATTAAATTAATTAATTAGTTAGAAGTATCAAAAGTACTGTTCTCCTCATTATTCTATTTACTGACCAAAGATCTAAAAACTATAATTAACAAATTATTTGGACCCCATTCAACCAACTTAAGGCAGAAAATTATCATATTGTATTTCATCGACATTTTTATATGCAAGGAAATTGGTTCTCCAAGTAAAATGAGTGAAATATGTTATTAAAATTATCATCAAATAAATAATTGATGATTACTAATAATTTTATCTAGAGTGCTCACAGGGGTAATTTAGTGAAATAATTAATTAGGAAAAAGGAAAAAAGAAAAAACAAAATCTTAATTAAATCTGAATCAATTAAAGCTTAAAAAATCTTTGGAAATTCAGTCTAATTAGGTAAGAATTTTAAGAGTGCTCTTACTACAAGAATTCAAAGCAAAGTTTCGAAATAAGATTAAAGATAATTGTGAAAAGGGCTTTTTCCCATCAGCTAGGATATTTTTTGGAAAAAAAATTAAAAGTTAATAATTAAATGCTAAGTTAATGTTAAAAATTAAAAATAAAGAATTAGATAAAGAATTTTGCTTTCATCTCATTGATTTTTCTTATTTGGAGTTGAAGCTCCAGTTAGTCTAATTACCATTAACTTTAGAAGGCAGCTTCAAATGAAAAAAAGAATATTTAAAGTTTTTTTTTCTCCTAATCAATATCTTATTTTCATTACATATATTTAAAAAAAAATTCTTTAAAGGCATTAAAAATAAAATGTATCTCATTTTCATTACTTGGAAATAAAGATTTTGACGTTTTTTATTTGAAAAAAATACATATACAGAGTGCTCTAGACTTCGAATCAACAAACCTAGTTGTTTATTAGTAGACATCAGAAGAATAAAAAGTACACTGGAAAAAGGTGCAGCAAACCTCTCTGAAAGAAAGAAATGAAAAATGGATGTTATTCATTTCACTTTCCATAAAGCAACTTATTTCAACAGTTATTGTAATACCTAGCGTGTTTTCTACAGAACAAAAAAGATTTATGACTCTTGCTTTAGAGCTTTTATGAAAAGCTTTAGCGTAAGTGAAACATGAGAACGAACTTCCCAATGTTCTCCAGGAATTTTTGAAGAGAGAATGCCATTAGTACGGTTATCAGGGGACATGAGCAACGATGAAACGTAAAATATGAAGGAAAGAAAATGATTAGATTTTCAGGATAATGTAGAGCGTATGTAGAAGAATAAAAAGTGATGTGCAAATGAGAGCTAAAAAGAGAAGTTAGATATCTGCTGCTGAAGATAATGAATCCAGCATTTTTGTATTGTATTTCTTCATTATATCTATCAATGCTCAGATTCATGCGTATCAAGTTTTGTAATCTGCTTGTGTTATTAACTTTCTTATTGTCTTTAAAATATTTTAAACGCATGTTTTTTGGTATAATATCAATGAGGTTTGTGTTGCATATTTAAAATGCAGCCATACTATCTACTTTGATATTTTACCGGTATTCTGAAATATATTTAGAATGCTAGCAAAATTAATGAAATATTATAGTTAAAATAAATTCTTCGCCATTTGATGGTCATTGAAAGATATTCGCAGTAAAAAAGGTTTTTACTACATAAATATTAAGACCACATTCATTCATTACTCTCTATTTAATGGCCAGTCAAATTGAGGTATTTTTTATAATGTTATACAAGACATAAAATTGGTTTGAGACATTAAAGGTTTGAGAGAACATTAATGAAATACCTCGAAAATTTAAAGCAACATTTTAAAGATTTATAATAGAAATTTGAAACAAGATTTTAAAGATTGACAATAAAAGTTTGAAACAAGATTTAAAATACTGACAGTAAAAATTTGAAACAACATTAAATATTTTATACAATATTAAAGATTGAAATGAAGGAATTGAAACAACCTTGAAGATTTGGAAGAACATTAAAGTTGGAATATTGGCATTAAAGATTTTAAAGATGTTAACGATTTGATGATTGGCATTAAAGATTTAAAACAAGGGTTTAAAGTATGATATTAAAGATATAAAATAGTATTTAACAGATTAACATCAAAGATTTCAAAGATTTGAAACAAGATTTTTAAGATTAACATTAAATATTTGAAAACACATTAAAAAGTACATTGCCATCAATTAGGGTATTTCTAATGTGATTAAAAAGACATGATAGTCACGGGGGGTCAAATCAGGTTATAGTGGCCATGTGGTTGTAAAACCTAAATAAAATGCTGTAAAATATTTTAGACACGTACTGCCGAATGAATGAGATCATTGCTTGGACAAAGATCATATCACATGTTTGAATTCTTAGAAGATTTAATAAACAATCCATCTGAATTACATTTTTTCTTTAAAAAAACAATTAATTCATTACTAAATTCCAACACCATTAAAAAAGTTTTTTTACTATTATCGCGTAAGTTCATAAACTTATAAAATGAAAAATGCTTTATAAATTTGATAAAATTATTTGAAAAACTGTTCAAAATTTTCCCATCTCTGATATTGTGTATTATGGTATCTCTCTTTTACAGTATAAATTATCAGTGGGAACTATAACAAAAATTGATTAAAATTATGAATGTAACTTGAAACAAATTTTAAAATGGTGAAAAGATACTTCTGAACAATAATATACTTCGTAGCATTTGAAAAAAAAATTTGAAAGTCGTATTGATTTTTAATTAATTGGAAATCATATTAATTTTTTAGAAATTTTTAATGTGTGTCTATTGCTCAATTAATCACATGCTAAAATTGCAGATTTAGGTTTTATCATCAATCTAGTAGAGATTAAATGTTCTTTTTATTGAATGACATGTTTGTAATGTCTTTAGATCAATTTTATAGAAATAATACCTATCTCTAAAATTAAAAAATTTAAAAAACTTGAGTCGAATTTTTTTGCTAATCTTTTAACATATGTATTATTCTCTCCCCCCTCACAAACGTGCGGACTTTCAACAAGGGCACGTATATTAATATTTTTATTTTCAAAAATATTTGGATAAAAGGTTTGGGCTCTGCTAAATAAAAAAGAAAACTGAAGATACATTTTGATAAAATTATGTTTAATCAAATAAAACTAAAATTGTACACACAAGTACAATTTTTGTAATAAGTTTTTTTTTAAATTCAATTACGGTTATGCTTTTGATATGATTTCACATGCCTGTGAAAAAATTCTATTCAACACTTGTTTCATCTAACCGTTAAACGCTAAAACTGAGAAGCAAATTTCATTTATCTAAATTTTTGCATTACTATGCTTCAAATGTTGCCTTTAAATTATACGAAAGTGTATATCGATAAACTCACAATCACCTCATAGATTCAGGTTAAAATTTTATCAGCACTACAGACCCTAATTATTTGTAGCAAGTATTATGAAATATTTTTATGCCTTACAATCAACCTTCGCTCAAAATTTGACTTGAGTTTACAAATTTGATGTAAAGATATAATATCTAAATTTAAAGCAGTCTTTAATCATCCCATATACAAATAAAAAAAGTCTATTTTCGGGTCTGACAAGGTTTAAAATATATAAATTTATCAAAATATCGAATTTTTGATTATCTTGGTTTGTATCGTGTGAAATAAAATAAAATTGAGCAAAAATTAATATATTTTTTTTAATTTTAAAGTCTTAGTTGATGTTGTTTATTGAGTTTTATTGGCGCAAGAGCCATATCATGGCTAAACTGTGCCAGAAAAATGGTTTTAACCTTTCAACCAGAGTGTTAAAATTGAGATAAAAAGAAAATTTTTCTTATCACTGTTTTAAAATGTAACATTTGAAATTGAAAGTTAAAGCAAGAAAATATACCAAAAGGATTTAAAAAGGCAATAAAATTTAAATAGAATTATAAAATCTAATGATTTTAAAGAAGTTAAAAATATTTTATTGGGGATATTCACCCACTAAATCTTGGAGTGTTAATGTTGGTGACGAAGAAAATAATCGATTGCGATGATGATTAAAAGAGGGACATTGAATTAAAATGTGTAAAACGGTAAAGTCTACACGGCATGTCGGACATATCGGTGCTTCATTTCTGAACAATAAGTGTTTGTGGGTAAAACGTGTGTGTCCTGTACGAAGTTTAAAAGTCTTGTGTTAAAGTCTTGGATCTATTGATGTGACCTGAATACATCTGTCAATATATCTCAACCATTTTATATGAAGGAAAAAAAATTCTCATGTAAAAAAAGAAATACGACACATTTAAAAAAATAAAATAGGGTTGGTTCTCAAATACCAATGCGAGAAAGGATTGGAGAGGAGCAGCGATGTATGCCTGTCGATATCATGATCTCATCCTTTTTGATATCAAGCCACGCATTTCACCAATTTTTACTCAAACCCCTTACAGTTCCAATTTCAGGCAGAAACTATGAGAACAACTTTAGAAAGAAGATGGAGAGTTTTTGGAATTATTTCGCAATGGGGGGGGGAGGGACTTGAGAGCGCTTCTGTTTCCATTTAGAAGAGATGTGATAGGCAGAAGTCACCGATGCCATTTTTTAAAAGTTACCGTGAAACTTTCGAGGGTCGTTGTATTCTGTGGAAGAGTGAGATAATGTTTTTTGCTTTTTGTGAATCTGACTTAAAATATGGATCTCATGACAGGAAAAAAGTTGAACAACATTGTGACGAAATTGGTATTCATGCTGAATAAAATTATGGATGTCATTCCTGAGAAAAAAAATGGAGAAATATAAAGCATCCAAATTGGTATTCATAAATAATTAAAATATAGATATTCCTGGGGAAAAAAATAGGGCGACACCCTGTATCCAAATTGGTATTCATGCTGAATAAAAATATGGATGTCATGCCTAAGAAAAAAGTTAGAGAAATGTAATGCATCTAAAATGATATTCATACGCAGTTAAAATATAGATGTTGTGCTCGAGATAAAAAAAAAAAGCAACATTGTGTATCCAAATTGGTATTCGTAAACAGTAATTAACAGATGGAATATTTATCTAATAAAATAAGACACAAATTAAAAGTAAAATAAATTGTTCTTATTGCATGATGCAATCTGAATTTATTTTATATCTTACTCAAATAAACTTGGTAATTTAAAGAATGTTTGACAGAAAAATATGTTGCGTTATTTCATTCTCTTGATAAATGATTTGTAATGACCAACCAACTTGAAACCAACAAGAATCCAAGTTTATGAGCTTTAGCTTGTTTGCTTTTTCGATAATTTTAGTTGAACAAAAAAAATATTTTTACCAAATTTTATCAAATTTACTCCAAACCCTCAGAAGAAATGGCCTTTAATGTCATATTGAGCCTCTTATGAGAAAGGGTTTAACCCCCATCATTTTCTCTGTGCGATCAGAAGGATGTATCAAAAGGTTTTATCTCTTCAATGTAATTACCAAGGATCTTAGTCTATGATATTTTGAGTTTAACAGCAAAATGTCATTCAGCACATTTGAATTATGTTAATAATTATTTATTCTCTTTCTAGACATAAGAATGTGAATGGTTATAGTAATCACTATGGGGCTTTAGTGTAGAAAATTTAATTATGTCATGTAATATGGCGGATTTAAGCATAAGAATAGAATTTCAGATCATTCCATCAGTAATTTTAAGAACATCTAAAGGATCCTTCTCTTCAATTGTTCGCTTTTAAAAATTGGGTTTGAAACTTTTAATGAATCCACCCATAACGAACTCAAGTTTATGAGCTTGAATTTGAATTTCAAGCCAATTATACAAGAAAATAGTAACGTAGTATTTTTTGCTCTTTTATTAGTTTTAGTTGAGCAAAGAAAAATATCTTAATGAAATTTCATCAAGCATCCAAAGTTTTCATACCATACGGCCCTGGATATCAAGAGGATGAAGTTCAAAGTGGGTATCTGATTAGAGAAGATTTAGACCCGTCATTTTCTATGCCGTCAAAGGGTTGAATTGAAAGGTTTTACCTTTTGGATGTAATTACAGAAGAGATTAAAATGTTATATTCTTTTTAGTTCATTTATATTTACGCCAGGTTTTAAAGCAACTGTAAGGCCATTAGGAAAAGGACGTAATTTTAAACCGCTGTCAGATAACGATGACGTCACCTGAGCTGGGATGCGACTTTTCAAACATCCACACTTTAGCAGCAGGAGGATGTTTCGACCAGACGGATTTAACACGCACGTCCCAATAACATGACGATTCTTTGATGGAATCGGGACTGGAACCTGAAAATCTCCGACCTTGAAACCGATACCTCGCCACCAGTCCCCAGAAGTCCACGTTAAATTTTAAGTTAACAAGTTATAATATGATAGTAGACTTTAATATCAGTCAGCACATATGAATTATGCATATATGTTATAGCCATAAGGATGTGAATGGGTGTAGTGATAGTAAATTTTTGTGAAACACTCTTTAGGAAAAACAATTCATAAATTGAAATCTAAATCGCATGTTCTAAATAAAATATTTTCTTAATTTTATTGTCATTCCACAAGAACAGAATAAACCATAGCTCATTTAAAAATTTGTCACCTTTGTTTTTAAGCTATTTTTAAAGATTATATAAAAATGACCTTCTTTCTGAGCTGCAGTAGTAGATTATGTATTTCTTTATATCTAAGAGTTTGAGCAAATTATTTGATAAGCTAGCTTTAAAAGGGCGTCAATTTAAACATAACAGTGTAAGGCAAAGGATTTTTTAACAAATTTTTCCTTTTAACTGACGTGTTCTTTTTTCTAAGGAACACCTCATTTTCTTTTATGTAAAAAAAATCAAACAGTATTTCATAAGATAAAATTCCATCTCGAAAATAAACACATACCTTTAGATTGTTCCAATCGATTATCCTCAAATAATGTCTTTTAAGTGGACACTTCAGAACTTCAGTGTGAGAGCTAACTTTAATTCTAAAGAGTGGGACTTCTGATTCTTTCCCACTATTTCCTACTCGATAAGGGGAACACTTTATCATCTAGCTCATGGAAGATGTGTTTTCGCCTGGAGGAAAATTGGATCCCCAGAAAAGATGGGGGAAGGGAATTGAAGACAAATTTATTCGTGCCTGTTTGACGATGAGGTAACTTTTATGGGTTTATTTGGAGCGAGATTATTTGTCTGATACCGGTTGCGGTATTATGTATGGTTTCCAACCTGTGGAAAATAACACTGGGTATAAAATATAACATTACGAAAATATTGAAGGTAAATATAAGTCTACATTCGGTAAACTTCTGTTTAAAATGTTTTGATGGACTTAAAAAGAAAGATAAATATACAAAGGGGAAACTTCAAAGCAAGTGCAATTCAAACAAAGGCTATAATCAAGATTTTATAAACAAAGATGAATATTTATTTGGAATATTTCTTGAATTATTAGATGAATACAAAAATAAATATTTACGAATTGTTTATAAAATTACACGAAAGGATAACACATTAGTCACTATTCGGGAGCTCAGAAGTTACTAATTACATTCCCTAATATGTTTAATGACTGTCATTCAAATCCTGCGTCTAATTCTTTGCTTTACCATCTTTTCACAGTAATCGAGGGGACGTCTGATTAGATAACATGTGTGAATCGCAAGTAAATCCTACAACTATCAACATGGTAACAATTTACTGACATGAGTCATAGAATCTGAAGCGTACTTTTAATGTAAAAGAAGTAATGACAGGCTAATAATACGTTGAAGATCATTTGAGACTTAATTATTTTAAATATGTAACTACATCTGAATGGCAAGGAAACATTCCACTTTCCATCTTTATCTCCAAAGAGTCATTTTCTCAGGACATTATGAGTATAAATGTGTTGTAAACTTGAATATATATACATATATCATTTGCTACCATTTAATTCAGTTCCAAAGAACAACAACCATGCTTTATGTTTGAGACTGGTATTCTGCTTGACCGTTTAGATAATTATACTGTATAAGTAAGAATCGTCATTGAGCCAGGTCCAGTGATTTGAGAAAAATGTTTTACTTGCAAACTGGATCACCCACAAAGAACATTATATTGGTAATTGCAAGTCATCATAATCCAAAACTAGAAATGTAGGGTGAGTTTAGTCAAATTACCTTAACATCTTGTTTTAAAGTAAACCTAGGCTTAGTTTGGTACTCACAATAAATTTTGGAACATGATTAGATAACGAAGAAGATACCTGAACTGACAGACTTTCACCAAACTTCCTCGCTACAACTACAGGGAGACATTTGGCTCCAACGCATTTAACATGCATTAGGGTATTTAAATGTGTTTTCCACAACGGCTCCAGGCCTCAAATCTGAAACCGAGTTGTCTCGAAAACACAGAGCATCACAGTCCGTAAGTTCAATGCGGAAAAGTTGCTTTAGTGGGAATACAGAATATCAAGGTTGTTCAAATAACTGAATTATTAATTTTTAAAAAGCATACAGACGGAATAAAAATATTGAATGTTATTTCATGTCTATTATATCCACCATCAAAAATTATTCTTCTCTGATTCACACTATATAAATATATTGGAATTTTATTCAAAATGTTAAATAACTATCAAAAATTGCGATGTCTAAAAATCATCTTTTCAAAATGTTTTTTCAGATTATAGAAGTCACAAATTTCTAAATAATTCAAATTTCTAATTTTCTAATTCTATACTTTTAATTCTATAATTTTAATAATTTCTAATTCTATATATTTCTAAGTTTCTCATTGTTTCTTTTTATTTGAACATCATATCCATTATAATAAAAAATATAACACATAAAATATCAAATTGTATTACATTTTATGAATAAATTATAGTTAAGAAATCAACAATATGTCTTTCTTTTTTCGTTTAGTCATTATCAATGACAGTTACAAAAAAAATTTGAAGGAGAGTATTTTTATTCTCCTGTGTTTAGTCATATTATTCTTACAGTTCATTAAGCTAAAGATTTTGTTTTAATTTTAAAAGAATTTCCACTGAATTCCGAAAGCTATTTTTACTCTTAATATAGCATACTATACATGCAAGTATTATACCGAATATGCATAACCTTGCTAGGTGTTTGTTTCAATTTTTGCATTCATTTAGTTCCACTAATAGGTAAATTTTCACTCATCTTTGAATCAGAAAAATTGTGGCAATAATGTTAAAAATTGTGTATCTTCTTTCCATCTTACAAGATCACACTGTCCTCCTCGATTTATGTAGTCAATTATTAGTCTTAAAAAAGATTTTTGCGATCTTCTCAAAGGAGAAAACAGTCGATTTCCATGAATAATGTACTCAATTCTACATCCAACACTCCTATTTTTATATTTTTGTTAAAAAAATCTTTCTCGGTCATCTTCTTTCTCCTTTCAGAAAGAAAAAGAAATATTTTCGTCTATACAAACACATTCTATTACTAGACTCTGAAGGTCAATAAGTTCAGCTACTGGTTAGCGTCTGTGGTAAGAACGTAGAGTGGAGATTTGATTGTTTTTTTTTTCTTTTTTTATCTCTATAGATAAAAATTAACCCTTTTTCAAGAAAGATTTTTCTACAAAAATTCTACAGTAAAACCATTAGCAAAGTTCTTAAATTAAACTTAATACTACGTAATATTTAGTTTATGGTCTATTTATTATTTGATAATTAGTTATTGATTTGATTTTTGAAAAAGAAATAATCGTGCAATTTTTAAGCGTTTCGATTAATTGGAAAATGACAAAAACTTAGAAAAAAATGTTGTAAATATTTATGGTCACTTAATTGGCCTGAACATCAGAATAAATTTTATAATTTATAGAAAAATATCAATCTGAATATATCTATTGAGGGTTATTGAACATTTTGATTTTCATATTCTCTTTTTCAATAGTGACTCTCAATTTGCATATTGATAAATTACAGTTACAAAATAAGATGCGCTTTATGAAGAAAATAATTTTATATCATAAAAAATTATAAAACATCTTTTTCATACTTTTCAAAAAATTAATAATAACATATAAAAATACATTACAAACAGAATATAAATTTCGAATTGATGATTCAAAATTTCAAGACTCGTTAAGAAACAAGAAATTCAACAACAATGTGAAAAGAAAATTCAACTAAGTCTTGTTTCGAATACTAACAAAATGAGAACTTTTGCTATAAAACAAAGTTCTAAGCTCATTTTTCAATCACTGCCAGCCTAACAATATCACTAGCAGATGTCTCGTTTATTATGTATGTCGACTTCCATTTGGATGAAAATAGGCAGAACTTCGATCATTTTCAATAGAACTAGCTGTGACTTTCTTCCACAAATATGCTAAGCATTGCAGAAATGGTCAGCTCTGTAAATTATGGCCAAACGTTTTGACCTTGATAAGTGCGATTGGGCTATAAAAAGACGAATTTCGTTTCTCCAGCTGTCTCAAAGCCCTTCGATATGTTCAAAAGGAAGAAAATTTTCTTTGGACGAAGAACATCAACTGGATAATAGTTTCTTTCATATGGTGAGAAGAACTGATTTTGTACTGCTGCAGTTTATTGATTTATTTTTATTATTCCTTGGCATGGTCATAAAAATTGGTGATAGTTTTAGTGCTTCGATTGATTTTTAGCAGGTATTTAGAAACGAAGTAGTTCCTTTATGATGGTTTGTCTATATACATTAAATAGAAAGTTCCAGAAATCAATTGTATCTTTCTTTGCATGGCATCGAACTTTTACCTTTAGTACCAATACTGATCGGTAACTAGAGACAAGAATTTCCTCATGCAGCCAGGAGTTAAAAAAAAAGACTGTTATTCTCTCGAGCGCTCTTGTAAATACCATTAGGATTATGTTAGAAACACAATACATTCTGAAAATCATGCAATTACCAAAAGTATTAAAAACATAAATATTAAAAATGATAAATATTGATATTGGAAAAATTAAATATTGGAAAATATTATAAGAAAAACCTAAACAATCATTTAATGAGGGCTTGTTTTGTTTAGATATTACGGAACTACACAACTGTTAATAACTATTAAAATTTAACAAAAAAATGAAGAATTCTATAGTTTGAAACTATTTCTTCGTTCTTTTTGCATTATTCAAATTTAAAAACAGCAATGTAAAATATTGTACCCATAAAGTAACGTAATTTCACTGTATCTAATACAAATTTGACCTCTAGACCCTTATAATTTTCCTAATTGCAATAAATTTCAGATTTGCATATATTACAATCATTAGCAGGCTTAGAATGTCTGACCAGGCTTCATTTTCAATCAGATAAAAATGTTTATTTGGTTGAATTCTGAACAGCTTCAAAACAAAGTTGTGGTGAGACATCCGAGAATGTGAACTTTGTAACGGTTCTTTGACTACTTGAAACTATTTTTTTCTGATCCATTGAAAATATTTTTCATATCAAATATGCCGTTTTCTTCTTCTTTCGAATATATGCCCGTATTTTCTTCACATTCTGGTGAATTTTTTCCTTCTTGATCGCTTATAATCGTTTTTGCATCACTAATATCAGAATCATCTTCCGACACTTCGCATTCTTCAAACTATTACACTACAGTTTTATCAAAATATCATGTTTATCACAGGCCGAATATTTCTGGCTGAAATTTCCTGGTTGGATATTATTCATTTCGTATGAAACAATAATTGGTTATTTTAGACAAAGATATCGCACTGCAATGTGATATACGTAGAAATTCATATATGCTGGTTAAAGGTAGGTAGGCAGGTAGATAGGTAGATAGAGTCACACTTTTAGCGACGTAAAGTCAGTGACTTTATGACTAACAAAATCAGATTTTTAAAAGTATAACTCGGTTATACGCAGATGCTCATATTTTGACTTTTCCGTATTAACTGCTAAAAAAATAAATTAAAAGTTCTGAGTTGATGATTTTATTCGACAAAATACCAAGTGTAATCAGATCTAATGAACGAAGTGGAGTCTCCAGTTACGTTTTAAAAGCGAAGTTTTTAAATAAAAAGTTGTTGATAAATGCTTTAATAAATATTTTTAACAATAAATGGAGAAGAAAATCATGCCAATCTATTTTTATGTTCTCAAATGAGGGAAAAGACCAACATTTCTTTACAATCGCTCCATTATGTAGTAAATTACTAATGGCTGTTGCTCTTCGCGACGTGTAAGCATTCGAGGCCTCCAATCGATTATCATTGTGATTCTGGGAAATTAATTAAATTTATCTAAACAGTTTCCCTCCAGTCATTTGAGAGCAATTCGATATCGACCAGCTCCCACTCAAAATAACATCACCTGATTTTATTACTGGAAGCAAAAAGAAGAGAGAGTGAATATATTTGGAGAGATTTCTGAATCTCAGTATTTTAAAAGGGAATATTTTTTTCCCTTGGTATTTGCTGTTCTTGAAAATGAAATTTAAATTTTATTTTTAATAAATTTCTAGATCAAACAATCTGTCCTGTAAAGTGCCAAAATACAGTTTCTGTTCCTTATTGCTTGTATATATTGTATATAGAGTATATAGATATATATATATCTATAGATGATTAAATATAGCTAACTAATATATTTAGTTCGTTTTTATATAAACTATCATAGAGTGCCGAAAAAAAATTAACAAAAATGTTTTTTTTATAGGAAAAAGATAGACATGTTTTGTATTTGTTAAAAACCATGTATGTATATAACTGTCAGTAATAATGAGAAAAATTCAATTTCAAATAATCATGTAAAATAAAAATACCTCTTCATAGATCGAAAACCGGACAAAAAAGTTTTGGTTTTTCTCCCATAATGGACACCAACTGTCCCCTCAATCAACAGGCAGTTTCGATAAAATAGGGAAAGGAATTTTTTCCCATACAAAGAAGGGAAAATGTTGTAGAAAATGGACCAACGATGTTTTGGAATTTAAAATTTTCTCACAATCTTCTGACTCTGTTTCCAATAAATATGTGTTGCATATCTTTATACTCCCAATCAATTTATACAAACATTTTAGTAGTTTTTATATTCATTTAATGATTCTCATGTAAATTGAAGCTACATATTCAAAAGCAATTGCAACATTGCAAAAAACATTGATATCATCTCTTTATATATTAATTCAAAAGGAAATTGTTATTTTATTTAGAATCTGTAATTTTGTTTTTCTGCATTGTAAGCATCATCCCTTTAAAAAAAATTTACAACTATTCGTACTGAATGTTAAATGTATAACTGGTCAATTATCTCGCCTTTTGCTAAATAAAATTGAGCGCAGATTTTCTTAATTGTCACAATAATTAAAGTTCCTCTCGTCTTTGTGAATGGTCACAATTATACGCGAAGATATAAGAGTAAAATCATTTTTATTTAAAATATGCGATAAGATTTTGTGAAAACAGTCTAGAATGTATGCACTTGGATTTGTTAGGATAATTAAATGAATATAATATACGAAATAGAAAATTTACAGAAAACACTATATAATTTTAAATAATTTATACATTGAAAGGAATATATATTAAATGATTAATCAAAAATGAGTAAAGAATTTATCTGCTATATAAATCTAAATTTTCTAATTTGTTAATAGAGATTAAAATGTCCATCTAATATTTTTTTAAGTTTAAGATTCATTCTAAATATTAAGTCACATTTTTAAGAAAATGCTTGTTAACATTAATAAACATAATAATTTTATTTGATATGAATGAATTTATTGATTGTCATATATTAATGTTTGTTACAAATAGGCAAAAAATTGAAAGAATTCTTTAATATATATATATATATATATATATATATATATATATATATATATATATA
>JAPMOQ010038814.1:398476-450242 GCA_026543055.1 Argiope trifasciata
ATATATATATATATATATATATATATATATATATATATATATATATAATTATGATTCGTCTGTAAAAGTGCAATACATTTCTAAGAAAATATTTGCTTCAATGTGTAAATATAATTTTCTTTTCTGAAGTGATTGAATTTATCAATTAATTATTAAATTATTATAGATTGTTACAAATAAATAAAGCTTCAAAAACCATTAAACATAAAATTTTCTAAGCTAAAAATATACAAAAAGTAAAAAATCTATCTCAGAAGGTTTCTGTCAAAAACTACTATTAATAAACATTTTATTCTTAATAAAAAGTTTAGAATAATAGAAATTGAGTGATAGGTGCAATAATATGTGTACCATTATATTAAAAATCTTATTTTTTTGCTTAAAATTATTTGTTTTGAGAAATGTAAAGATGAGCGCTAAAATTTAAAAAAATACCAAGTACAAACTATTTAATTATGATTATGAAAGTAAATTGTCAAAATAATTTCTCAGAATAATTTGTTTACATATAGATTTTACTTAAAAGATGGAAAAACAAAACAATGATTTCCAAAAAATGGTATTTAAAACTTTGTTTCGGCTCAGATAAATTTCAAGTTTTCAATTTATCAAGCAACTACTATTTTTAAAAATATCTTTGCATTCTATTTTGAACAATATATAATAATATAATGCATAGAATACAGTAAATATTGATTTAATCATTCTGTTTTTATTCAATTGAGAAATACGAATTTAATAAAAGCTAGTAAAAATCGTTACAAATCCATTGCATAAACAAATTCCAGAACAGCTAATGTCTTTCAATGATAAATTGCTAGCTCAGAATAAAATTATGAATTTACTAATACTTTTTATGATTTTAAATAAATAAAGCTTTGAATTGTTTAAATTCCTCTACAATAAAACATCTTCATTAAAGTCAAGCTACATTTGCAATTTAAATGACAAGGAAATATTTCACGAGGAATTTTCCATTCATGTTGATGAAAAGTAATATTGCAATTATATGTTTATAAATGTGAAAACAAACTATGCGATTCATGTTTTCCCGAAAATTTATTATGAGAAATTCTTAAAATATATTGAATCGACTTTTAAATAATCTAGTATTATTAAAATACCTTTTTAATTTGTCTATCAAGAAATGCAGACAGAGAAAGTATTGTTAATCATGTAAAACAAGTCCCCAAGATTTAAGGAAATTTTTGGATTATAGTTATCTGTCAGCTATTAAGCTAGTTTGATTTTTAATTCAATTATTTAAATTGATAAAATATTATATAGCAGAAAGAGGTTTACTATTATATATACGGAAAGAAAATAATCTCTAACTAACAGATAGATTAGGAAAAAGTCATATGGGTATTTTTCGGCAGTTGTTCGTCGAGAAGAGGCGGAATATGACGTTGTCCATATGTGAACTTCTGCCAAAAATACTATAACAGGAATTCCAGAAACAGAAGAGGTATGTTATTATACGTACAGTACAAAAATCATCAGTGTTTGTTAGAATAGGAGAAAGTGACAATAGTATATTTTGCTACTTTTTTCCGAGAAACGGAGGAACATAACGTTGTCCATATGTGTAGTTCTACCAAAGATACTATAAAATGAGCTGCAGAAACAGAAAGGGTTTTGCTATTATACTTACAGAGCGAAAATAATCTCTATGTAATAGTTACATTAGGAGAAAGTGACTGGGCATTTTTCGTCAATTCTCGTTGAGGAGCTTGAATTTTTAGTATAAGGTATATTACCTTTTTCTCTTATATTTATTATTTTGTTAGTATAGTTACTTAAATGAAAGGAAATATACTATCAAAGAAAGGAAATTTTGAAATAAAGTTATGTATATATAATTTGTTTATATTGAAGGTATTTAGTAAAATTCTATCTCATCGTTTTTGGTTTCAGTTTTATTAACATTCCGGTGTAATCACTACTGCTTTTTCAGAAGTACCGCGCAATTTTGAGACACGGTCAGATGCCGAGGACGAACCATGATGTGGGACCCCACTTTCCGTTCCAACATACTACACCAGAGGGAGGACGTGTGACCTCGACGGTTTTAGCGAGCATTCGACCCTCTTACACGATGGTACTTTGGAAGAATCGGGTCTCGGATCTGAAACGCTCCGGTTTTGAGGGCGAGATCTTACCCTCAGGTCACCCTGGCCTCTTTGTATGGTAAGGCTGCTTTGGTTTGTTTTATTGGTACTAGGGACAGAAAAGCCCATACATATGGCCAAATAAAAATGCTAAAATTGTTTAAAAATTTTAGAAAGCGCACTATAAAACTAATGATATAAAAAGTTCTGTGATAAAACTATAAAAAAAGTTCGATAGTGGGTTTAATAATAAATACACAGAGTTTTAGATAAGATGATAAATACCAATTGCTTTTAAAAACAAAAATATTGTGCGAATTTCTTTCAAAAGCCCTTATATTTCCAGGGATAAGGAGTTTAAAAAATTGTAAATGGTGGAGATTAAAATTTTGACATTCAATAAAAACATGACGAATCGTTAAAATCTCCTGATATTTTGAGCACAAAGGAGTTCGACTGCCAAATAGAAGATATTTGTGGTTTAAGCGAGTATGAGTAATGGGGAGTCGAGTAAATTTGACATCGAGTTCCCTCAAAGAATAGCAAGACCAAAGTGTAATTGTGGGTTTTATAAAATGGAATTTGTTATTAATCTGAGGATCGCATCATCCTTGCCACTGATTGTACGAATGATGTGCAAATGAATTTTTTAGATCTCAATATGGTGTTTTTGCAGCATCAGTCGTATGGAGAAGACAAAAATTTATAAAGTATCTTTTTTCTATCTAAAGATTGATCGACAAAAAACAATCCGGTGAAAATAGCAGACCCATGAATATTTTCGTTAATATTAATCGCCAAAAGCCTGCAGTTAATAATGCACGAGGGCCGGTTTTATCAACTGCACAACAAAACATTCCCCTTTCCTGAGTGGTACTTTGAGAATAAAAATCTCTCGAAGACGTAGTGTCCGTGGCCTTAACCATTGTCGAAGGGGGGAAGAGATAAATGGGGAAAATATCGTTACTCTAGAGATTATGAAGTAATTTGGGAGAAAATATTGTCTTATTTTATTTTGTTGGAGTTTTTTGATAAGATTGGTAAGAGAATAAAAATATTAGAAATACATGAATAGTACAATAGTATCTAGTTAAGCACTTAGCACTTAACTAGATACACTTAAATTAACTAAGTATCTCAGATCGCTAAGGATGAACTTTCGCTCGCCTTAATCTATTTTTGGCTCAATCGAAAGGATCGGCCCTGTATCTTCCTGTTTCATTAACTGTATTACGCATGTCTTTTTTCAACCGGTTTTAAGTACGTTTTATTTTTAAATATTTCAGCCATTTCTTTGAGTTACGTCTGAGAAACCGTATCTCCCTTCTAGTGTTCCACTATCATGCAAGGCTTAACAGATGGCTCTAAACTTGGTTCTAGAGAGTGCGGTATCTCAGTCTGCTAAGGATGGACTTTCGCTCAACTTAATTTATTTTTGGCTCAATCAAATGGATCGGCCCTGTATTTTCCTGTTTCATTAGCTTTACAACGCATGTCTTTTTTCATTCGGTTTTTTTTAAATATTTCAGACATTTCATTGCATTACGTCTGAGAAACCATATCTTCCTTTTAATGTCCCAGTATTATGCACGGCTTAACAGAGGGCTCAAAAACTTGGTTTTAGGGAGTGTGGTATCTCAGACTACTAAGGATGAATTTGCTTTCCCTTCAATCTATTTTTAGGACCCTGTAGCTTCCAATTTCGTTTACTTTACTACACGTGTCCTTTTTCAACTGATTTTAAGCGCTTTTGAAAAATATTTCATCCATTTCTATGCGTTATGTCTAAAAGATTGCATCTACCTTTTAGTGTTCCAGTATTACGGAAGGCTTAACCCGTGACTCTAAAACTTGGTTCCCTAAATTTCATCAAACCTATTGATCCCTTAATGAAGCAGCGCTCCAGACACTTTTAAATGCAGCAGAAAAGGATTTAAATTATGAGGACAGTTGTACAGAAAAAAAAATTCGATTAATGTTCGCATTCAAATATAAATAATTTTTTTATAGATAATATATTTGCAAAAATTTCTACAATTTATTTATATACCAAGAGAAATATTCACAGTATTTATAGGCTGACTTTTATAATAGTACTTAACCTGTATATCTGAAATGCCCTCCAAAACAGTGCAACAGATGTTCATAAGATTTTGCGCAGAAATGATGTCGATAAAGAAAGGGTCATTTTTATCCACTGCCATATATTTTTTTTCATGTAATTGCTGAATTTTCCATTATAATGTTTTCTACATGCCTTTGTATACATAAAAATTATGTTTTTTTATAATAATACTTAGCATGTATATTTGAAATGGACTCCCAAAGTGTGCAACAAATGTTCATAAGATTCTGCGTAGAACTGATGTCGATTAAAAAAAAGGGACATTTTTACCTATTTTACATTTTTTTTCATGTAACTGTTGAATTTTCCTTTATAATGCTTTCTACATGCATGCTTCGTATACATAAAAATTATGTGTGTTTCCAGAATATTGTTTGTTGTAAAATGTAATTCGAGAAGAAAATGTTTGTAAAAACGCTATCCCTCTTTTCAATTATATTTTTTTTAAATTTCTAAAATATATTTATGTATCAATAAAAATATATGCAGAATATGTTGTTTCATACTGTTACTTTCAATAGAAAATTTAAATTCAGTAAGAAGAAACTACGGTCTCGTAGAACATACCTCCCCGTATTGTCCTAAATTTTCACATCTCCAGTTAAGAGTAGAATTTTTTGAGTGTGGAATAAACTCTCTGAAATAGCAATTTGCAATTTAACAATCCGAGAAGTCGACAGTTGAAGTACTGTGTCGAAGAAAAATCCACTGTCTAGGGAAAAAAAATTCAAAATGCTGAAAATATGGAAACAGTGTATGATATGATCTATGTATTCGGAAACATAAATATTGAAATAACCTTTTTTTAAACAACTTGATTTAAACCTTCTTTTATTTTATTTGCTTTAGAATTTCTGCACTCTTTCTGGAAATTTTTTAATTATAAAAATATTTAAATAATATGATTCAAAAAATCTATCAAAAGCCATTTTTACTCATTCACAATGTTGTTTTGACACAATATTTTATTTTCAATTTCCTATAATACATAAAAATTAAGTATTACGAATTCTATACATTGATATGCCAAATTCAAAATCACAATCGGAAGGTATTACAATCATTTCCTGTTGTGGCGATATACATACAAAGACCTCAAACCAACTTTCACAGAAAAGATAACGTTTTTTTTTTTATATTTCATGAACATATTAATTGACAACTAAGATATTTCTTGGATATTTCTATGATGAGAAGACTTTTATAGAACTTTCACTCAGTTCTGTATCAATCTTATAAGATTTATATTTCAGTTATTTCATTAGAACTTACTTATTCTACGATGTATTTAAATAAGTATGTATACATAGATATAAACTTCTATATTTTATCTACTATAGTCTCAAAATTGATTTTTACATCAATTTTATTTCCGACAAGTTAGAACTCCTGTAGGTGCAAACCAATAGCAAACAAGCAATTTCCTTTTCAAATAAACTCCTAAAACCGAAAACTTTCATCATAAAACAAGAAAGGAAAGCAAGCTCTTTTATTTTTTCTTTTCTATTTTCTCTCTTTAAAGTGTGAACAGAAATTTCATTTCGATCAATAGACATCATCTATGAAGGAAGTGAATTATTTATTTCCTTTCTTATTCTTATTCAGAAAATGATTCTGAAACATACACAACAGGAACTGCTCAACAAGTATTTATAACTTAGTTTCAAATAATGATTTTTTACAAGTTTTTTTTAATCTTTCAAACGTGATGTGTTTATTTCAAAACTACTTCTAAAAGACTTTTCTTTATACCGTAAACCTTCAATAGCCTATCACTTAAAAATTGCTTTAGAAAATCATTAAATATCAGGAAAGTTAGCAGCAATTTTAAGTTATATTTAGTGAAATGAGTGATTTCTGGACAATAAAGTAATAACAGAATTGTTATTAGATAAATCAAACACATAGGAAATTTTTAAAAGATATTCTGAAGAGTGTTACTTCTTATTTAGCATAAAGGAATAAGGTTATACAGTTTTTGAAAGGACTATACCGGCTCAGCATTTTAATTCCATGAACAAAAGTATAGTCTTCTTAACTCATTAAAAGTTAAAGACACAGATGACAGATTTTGATTCCTAATTTTCGTGATATTTTTTAAAAATCTAAAAAATAAATTCGTCATCATATTTAACATGATTAGCTCATGATTGAGAAAAACATCTTAGTTGACAAAAAGATTGCTTTGATTGATTGAAGTGGATAATGTATTGCATGTTTTACCATAAATTCATCTATTTGCATTTCAAATTTGGCAATTGCATCTTACTCAGGACTCCAGAATTTGTAGCAGGCGTCCTAGCATACGGACAGCGTGTTTTCTCTTTGTTCTGGGTTAGAGTCCCGGTTTGGGCATGGTTATTAGAATGTTTTCTATCTATCGGTAGTGCGAATGTGTCTCCCTGTAAAAAAAGGGCTGTGCGAGCGAATGTGAGCTAAGTCGTACTCTTGGCCCTAGGTGGCTAATAGAGAAAAAAAAATATTCGCTCATTCGGCGTAAATTGCTCACAGATACTTTGGAGGCTTGTAAAAGTGTCATAAATTACAACAACAACTTCTGAATTCGTAAATATTAATCTGTAGTTTTAATCACTGATTTTATCCCTTTTTATGATTCAAAAGTTTAACGCCAGCTGAGAGAATGAAGAGTAACTATGTTCGTTTCATCGTGATAATTCTTACAAATAAATTTAAAGAAATCTTAAAATTTCTCGGAAATAGTAAGACAATTTAATGAGATCTCTATCAATTTTCATTAGAAGAAACTCGAATATTGAAATAATAAAATATTCAATGTAACAAGAAATAAAAATATGAATTTTTCTTTAATAAATTTTTACAATGAGAATATTTGCAAAATTTATGTCAAAGTTTCTCTTCCACTTAGTTTAGTACATATTGCATTAAACACTGATGGAAAAAAAATCTCACACCAAGAAAAAATTATTGTACAGTAATGAAATTTTACGAATACATTTGTCTACGTAACATATTTAATTGATTAAAGTTTCAAGATCACAGGTAGAGCCATTTCAAATGTGAAATGTTGGTACATTTGTAACCGTTGTAACTGCCAGAATTTTGAATGCAACCATGCAAACGTGCATGCATTGTGTCTTACAGATGTCGGATGTCAGTTTGTGGGATGGAGTTCCATGCTTGTTGGACTTGGGCGGTCAAAGCAGAGACGGTTAATGCTGGTTGGGGATGACGCTGGAGTTGTCGTCCAATGATGTCCCATACGTGCTCGAATGGAGAAAGATGTGGTGATCTAGCAGGCCAAGGCAACATGTTGACACTCTGTAGAGCATGTAGGGTTACAACAGCGGTATGAGGGTGAGCGTTATCCAGTTGGAACACACCCCCTTGAATGCTGTTCATGAATGGCAGCACAACAGGTTGTATCACTAGACTGACGTGCAAATTTGCAGTCAGGGTGCGTGGAATAACCACGAGAGTGCTCCTGCTGTTATACGACATTGCTCCCCAAACCATAATCCAGGAGTAGGCACTGTTTGTCTAGGTCGCAGACAGGTCACTAGCAGGCGTTCACCTGGCCTCCTTCTAACCAACAAACGGCTATCACTGCGACTAAGGCAGAACCGGCTTTCATCAGAAAACCCAATAGATCTCCACTCCGTCCTCCAATGAGCTCTAGCTTGACAGCACTCACGTCGCAAACGGCAGCGGTTTGGAGTCAGCGTCTGGCTCCGAGCTGTCTTTGAAGTAACCGATTTGTAACAGTTCGTTGTGTCACTGTGGTGCCAACTGCAGCTTGAATTTCAGCTACAGACGCAGTACGATTAGCCACAGAAATATGCCGAATACGACGGTCTTTCCTCTCAGTAGTACCACGTGGCCGCCCAAAACCTGGTCCTCTTGAGGCAGTACCTTCCCTTAACCACTGCCGCCAATACTCATGCACAGTGGATGCATCATTGCCAAGTCTTTCAGCAATATCACGGAAAGAAAACCCACCTTCTCGTAGCCCTACAACACGTCCTCGTTCAAACTCAGTGAGCTGTTGATAATGGCTTCTTCGTCTTCTCAGAGGCATCCTTGACTAACATTAACCCACTAAGTCAAATCTCAACTGTAAATAACGATCACGAACCTTACAGTGCTTATTTAAAGCAAACCTCATTTGCATGTTCATAGTGTCGCTACTAGCGCCACACTTAAGCGCGTAGCTCGAAATTTGAATCGACGTCATCTTTCAGAAGTATAAACACGCCTACCAAATTTCGTTTCTCTAGCACAGCTCCTTCCAAGTGTTGGGATGTTTTTTCCATCAGTGTATATAGAAATTGTCTTTACTTTTTTAAATTTATTTTATGTCTAGACAATTATTTTTATTCCAAAAAGGTGACTTATATGATATTATTAAAATTCATAAAACAAGTGAATTACAAAATATGAAGGCATTTTTAAATGATGAAGCCTTCGCTGAAAACAGATGCAAATATTCACTTAGAAATAAAATTTAAAAGTAAATAAAAAATTATAATTACTTAGATATAATTCTAGTACATTTTCAGCAAACATTTTTCATTTAAAAAACACATTTTGATATGTAAATTTAATGCATCAAATTTTAGAACCATTCCAAAATACTGTAATAAAATTCCTTGTTACAGAATATTTTTATAGGGGAGGGGGTTCAATTCTAGTATATGACAGTATTATTGATATAAGACAAAAATAAAGGAAGACTGAGTTAATTAACAAAGCAACTTACAAAAAAAAAGTATGGAACTATTTTGAATTCTTGAATCATTTGCTCAAAATAAATCTAAAACAAAATTCGAAAGTGAATTTCATTTTGAATTACAGAGATTTCCAAAAAAAATTATGTTTCAAACATTTTCCATTGAAAACTAAATATTAAAAATATTTGCCATTCCACATTTTAAGATTTGAATCTAAAGCAAAAATTTTAGAACCATTTCAATAGTCAGTATATAATAAAACGTATTTTTACGAATTTGGGTTTTATTTATCAGTTCTCATACAATATATAAATCATTTAATGTATCCGGCTACGTTTCATACACTAGTTATAGACCACATCGGCGATTTTTTAAAATCCTTATAATATCTTGTTGTTCAAACTTTTCTCGTTCCAAAACAGTTTATATTTTCCAGAAAAAGGAAAGCCTGACCTATCATCGAGGGTCACATTTTTTTCCATTGAAATTTGTCTTTATTTCCATTTTTCTCAGAGCTTTGATTTTCATAAAAATTATCTACCAATAACATGATTTCCCGAAAACTAAAAGAGGTATTTACTTAAAAGTTTTGTCATGTGTTTTAAATGATATGGGCAATGAAATAAACCAAGAGTTTTATTGTTGGGGAAATACTTTCTCATTTATGAGAAGATTTTTGTTAGAAAAATTAAGTTCCGAATTTATAGAAAAAATGCACATATACGCATATTTTTACCCATGACTTCTTTGCATATCAGTATGTTTCTTAGATTTTGGCTCATTTCATTGATCAATGTATTCTTTAACTTGAGTAGAAACAAAAATTGCTACATTACCATTGAAAAAATTGCTACATTACCATTTTGCGCAGAGTGTAAACCGTTTTGGCTTAATCCCGTTAAAATTTACAACAAATTTTCCCATTTCTCAAAATATATTATATTTTGAAATAATTCTTTTTCTATTTATAGTGTTTATTATTGACTATAATTCTGAAAACAATAAATAATTTTTAAAAAATCCAATTTTTTCAAAAATTTTCCTTCAAACGTAGTCGGATACCTTAATTTATCCTTTAAAAAATTCCTGTCCAAACAATATTCTTTATTTTTAGTCTTAGTTTTATACTATATAAACTATTAAAAAATCTGACATCGAACTTAGCTCTTGAAAAAGTGTAAGTAAGCCCTGTCAACTCCAGTGTCTTTTATAAAAATTCGTCGTTTTTAGCTCTCCAAAATCCAGATATACTAAGAAGTTATAAATGTGATAGACAGGGTTAAGAAAAAAATTGGTAGCTGGAATAAACTGAAAACAGAATGAAAAATGGCAATTGAGCTTCAGTGTTCTAAGAATGCAACAGGATAAAATATCCGCATGTTTGCTTACAAAGTCGTTTTAAAAAAAAAATCTCCTTTAGTGAGTTCTTTTATGAAGCAGGAAACTGAGAACTTGGTTTCTAATGTAAGTCCCAAGAGGCTTGTTACAGTGAAGGAAAAAAAATTTGATTGTTCTTCATTGATTTATCTTGATGTTTTAATTTAAATCAAGAAAAAATATTTTGGACTTAGAAAAAGTGCTTTTACTTTTTCTTGATTGTTTTATAATTATTTAGGAAGCAAATTCAGAGAATGAAACTAATAAATAAAATATTAAAAATTTGAAAGTAAATGTTAACTAACAGATACGAGAAAAACAAATAAAGCCCTCAAAAAATTACTCTGGAAAATGATTTTTTAGGTAGTTTATAATCATAAACAATAAAAGGTAAATTTATAAAATAAAAATGTCATATTATTTAATAAAAATTAACGATAATGTTCATAAAAATCTATGGATTAATACAAATCCTAACTATTACTTCCTTTTGATGTTTTCATATTAAACAACATAGCATGAAATGTGTTTTTTTCTTAATAATGTCATTTTATTAAATGAAGATATATTTAAACTGCTTACATATACATATTTAACATATTTACATACATATTTAACAACCAAATTAAGTTTTTAAAAAATAACAAAAGTGAATGAGGGATGACAGATATTGAGTTTTAAGATATATAATGCATCTTTTATTGATTAAATAATCGATATACTGGAGAAAAATATCTTCCGAAACATTTCTTATATATTTTTTTTAAAAATTTCTTCATGTCAAATTTTCAGATTTACTGCACTACATCAAATAGAATTATAATCATATCGAAGTTCATTCTTCATTGACACAGTATTGCAATTTAGGTGAAAACATTTAAATAAATGCATTCTTCTACCGGAATTCTATGCAAAATTTTCTTTAACTAATACATTTAAATGATGAATTCATTTTTCTTTTCATTCTTTCTTTACTATTGAACTTTAATGCTTAAATTCACTTTACATTCAATGAAAAGAATTGCTGCTGTTTCTTTTTAAGAAAAATATTTCGTCATTCATCAAATGATGTACGATTAACCACATCCTACATGTGTATACCATCTTTTATTTTATAAGCACAAGAGAAATACTGTTATCAAAACTTCCGTCGGGGCTCTTTTTCGTGATTTGTTGTTCGGTGAAATAAAACACAGTCCTTTAATAATGGATGCTGATGTTTATTGAACTCGAAAAGGCAACAAATGTATAACCATGACGAATATAGGAAACACACAGTAGCACATAACATCAAACAATAGCCCACAAAGAGAAACAGGTAATAATAGCGACTACGACACACAAAGCGGACAGACAGAATTCAGAAGGCGGGAATTTGTGTAATTTCCCCTTACGATCTCTCCAAACATCTGCAATTCATCACTATCTCCTCGCTTTAACTGTATCCAAGTCCTGACTCATTACTGCATAACTGACTATTCCACATATGACTGGCTACTGCTTCCACAATAAACACCAGGACTCTGCAATCAGCTCAATTCAGCAGTCGTTTGAACTCCACACAACACTTGTTCTTCCCAGGATAGATCCAACTATTCAACCGTAGCGACGCTATCCTCCTGACGAAATGATATACTACTGTCTTTGAATCTACGACTCCCAATAGCTTGATACTGCCATCCTTTTATAGTGTCCGGCAGGTAGGCAGAGAAAGTTCTGGACCAATCAGGCGTATCTTAATTCACATTGACTGAATCGCACAATTTCTCGAAGATTCTAGTACTTTATATTTTGCCTCCAAAGCTGCCAGATTCTTCACCAAGCTGCCAAATATTCGCGAAGTTTGGTCGCTAAACTCTAAGATCAGTGACATGGAACCCGATCAGCACCCAACAAAGTTGTTCGTAAAAAAGTCTCTTCTGTGACTGAACTACCCGTGCTGTGAAACGGCATTCAGATTTGTAACAATATTTATGTAAATTTCAAAATATCGATGACAGCTTGTGAGGAATATTTTTTTTTAAGTTGATGATTTAATTTTAATTTTGTGTCACATTTATTGTTTTTATAGATGTACTAATAGGATTTGAATCAATATTGGAAAATCACAAAAAAGTAATTAATATTGAAATTCTTATAAATATGAAATGCAGTATTACTAAGAGATGGTAATAGTGATAATTTAAATATTGATTCGTATATTTTTAATAAGTGGTTAGCTTTAGAGTTTATACGTAAAGTTTCGATCTTTGATACATTTTTACGTCTAAGGTTTTAATCATATATTCCAGGTCTCTATATAGGAAAATACTCTGTGTTTGCCTTTTTAATCGTCAATTTTATAAACAGAAATCACTGGTTAGAAAAATCTTAGTAGAATTTGACTATGTGCATAAATCTATAAATTTAAATCTTAGGTTTTAATACCTGCATTGTGAACCAAGAACTTATTTGGTACTTAAAAGTGCAATTTATGTTTAGTGGAACGCATATACAGAATAATATTAAATAATACTCCCAATTACAATATTGTACGATACCTAGAAACCAATTATAAACTGTGGTACATTTTAAAGCATATGGATTAACAAATATAAGAATTCAATATCCAACTACAGAATCTAAAAAAATGAAATAATATCTCTGTGACTAAGAAAAGTCTTTATTGTGTTAGATATAATAAATATTATTCTTTATATAACTAAATTTGAATGCAATTTTGGTGCAATATAAACTATGGAAAGATCTACCAGGGCACAAAACTGTTCTTGATGATAAGACCCTTATCAGTAAAGCAGCTCTTGAACACATAACACCAGCTTAACTTTCGGAACTTTCTTACTTCCTTCTATTATAAACTAAGATTCGATTTTCCTTGGTCCTAAAAGTTTCCACAGGTTGTAAATCTTATAATATAGCCCTAGACATTGTCTTACAGGAAATATCGCTCCAAATGAACTCAGGAAACTGAAATACCTCTTCGTAACTCAAGAAGGAAAAAAGTATCTTTCATTTTTTTCTTCTTCCACATATTTCTCTTGGAGAACCAATTACTCACTCGGTCAGTAAACTGTATTTATGAAATTACTGATAGAGAGTTTATCCCCCCCCCCCATTCCTCCGGTAGTGTGGAAAATGATCAAGAAAAATAAGGCACCCTGTGATTCTTATCTTAAAAGTTGGTCTCATACTATTTTCTCTTGCAACATTGTTTGATCCGTATATTTTTTGTTTCAAAATTATCTTTCAGAAAATTTTTTAATGAAGTTTAGATTCCATTTTTAAGAAAAATCGTTGAAAGTAATTGCTTCTTTTAAAGTTTTAAGTAACAAGATTTATTTGTAGGCCGGCGTCCTAACCTAGATCGGGGGAGTGCTTCTTCCTGATTAGGTTGTCCCTGGCTGGAATCCAGGATCGGTCATGGTTGTTCTTTACTCTGTGGTCTATCTGTGAAGTATGTGAAAAATCTCCATTAAAAAAAAGCAGTCGTTCAAGTGAGAGAGTGACTTTCATCTTCATTCGAGCTAAAAGTCAGACCTTTACCCTCTGGTGCTCAGGAACTTTTACCCTCAGAGGATACTGCACAAACTCGTCTTAAATCGTTGGTTTCGTCAGTGGGCTTGAGTAAAGTTCCCGCTCACACATTTAAAATGTTTCCCTATTCTTTATTTCAGATGGCTGGTACCGCATTTAATTAAGGACCTGAATAGTCATTTCTAAATCTAATTTCATCTAGTTACTCTTTCCTTTCACAAATGTTGATTATATCGAAATAAGAACAGGAAACAATTATATTCTGGATTAATATATTAGTTATATATTTACAAATACGAATTTAACAAAAAAGCATGCTTCTAAAAGGAAATTTGTTCGTTCATGGCAAGCAACACTAACTTCCCTGTCCGTCCTTCATCCATATCTGACCCCATCAGAATTTCCAAATTTTTTTTTTCAGTTACAATTGTCCGATGTGCAACCCTCCTGCTATATAGCATTTGTACAATCTGTACTCCAGTTAGTTCCTAACATTTTGTCATTTTGCTTTGTATTTTACGTTTGATATGTTCCAACAAAAAATTTTAAACAAGTCATTGTGTATGTAATGTTAATGCTAAAACTTATTGTAAGGACTTCAACAATGTATTTATGCTGCATTCAGAACCTGTAACAGAATGATATTATAAAACGTTTGTAACAAGCTAGATTAGAATTGAACGTATGCCGTACAACAAGAGAGACACATAAAATATTTTTTGACATTTGTAAACATTGCACTTTGCCTCTATTTTAGTGGACCTAAATAATAATACCTAATTAAAGGACGAATTTAAAAGCTTCCTAATTGGAATATTTACAATTATTTTAATTCCTTTAATTCCTTTCCTCAAGTGGCTTTTTTTTCATTTTAAATTATTTAATACTTTTCACTTGAATGCAGATTAAAAATTCAATAATTCGATGCACGCCTCATACACGTCATTGTATGTGATGTGCTTAGTATTTTTTGTCACTAAATGTTTTTAATATAAATGATTAAAAAATGCTTTTTCTGTATATATAAAAAATTGGTTATAATACTCAAAACATTACCAACAACATTTGCAGGAAATGCTTTTAAAGTCCACAACAAATTCACTACCTCAGAATCAGAAAAGTCAATGAACATTCTTCTTGTACCAAAAAGAAAAACTTTAAACGTGACGAAGAAAACGAGAGGAAAAGGAAAAAAAAAGGAAATCTTTTATGAATGTCTTGAAAGTTTTCTCACGTTTCGGTACTGTATCGGGAAATCTTTCACCTCAATTGTAACTCTAAAGTGAAGAAGGTTTCGTTCCCAACAACCATCTCTGTGATTCTAAAGCTGCACCATTCAAAAATCCAACGCTCTCCTTTGAAGCCAGTTCAAACCGTGGTTTCCGGTTCATGAAATGCATGAATTTCGGCAGGAAGTAATTTGAATGCATGATCCGACTTCAGAAAGGATGAGATCCAGTAATCGATAGATATAAATCACTTCACACATCCTCAGAATTTCCTGCATACTGTCGATTTCAGCTCTATCCTTCCGAACTTTCCTTTTTAGAACAGCAAAACTTTTACTCGTATTTATTATTTTTTTACTAATATTTTTGACGTTCCCTCTTTTCCCGTTTCAAAACGGTGAAGTTGAAAAATCAACTGGAGGAAACTTTGTAACAATTTAAAAAAAAATCAATTTCCATCTTTTTCTATCTGTAAAATTATGTATATGTATGTGTATGTATGTATAATTCTATTTTGAAAATCTATATTTATTTTATTCAAGTAACGGCAATAATGGTGCAAATGTCTGCATTTAGTCTTATGATATAAAATGCTTATGAGCTTTCTATTCCCTACAGTTTAAAATTTTTGTTAATGTTTGATCTATATAATGTAATTAAGTTTTAGTATTCTGTATGGTAGAAGTGTATACTTTTATCTCTTATTTATCATTATTAATAATATTTTTATCAATTTCGGCAAAATTTTAATTGCTAGTAATTTTTAATGTAACAAAGTATTAGGCTAAAATATAATTTTCAAAAAACATAATTTTGTTTTAAAAAACTGACATTGTAAAGAAGTATTAAAACTTAATCTTCCAGTTCTGTAATTAATTTCAGAGAAAAAAATATCCTTAAAACTTTTCTAATTTAAACCCAATCGAAAAGAAATTTGAAGTTCATAAATAACCAGTCACTTTTTAAATCATTATAAATACTAAAGTTTCTAACTATCTTTCTATCATATAATCTACACGAGCCACATGACATTTCGTGAAGTTATTATCCTTCAGCTATTGACCTTAAATATTGCCAATGGATTTATAGAAATATTTTTCTTTTGTTATTTTCTTATTTACTGCGGGCATTTGCTTTTGAATGAACCATATTTTAGTTTTACAAATAACAGCTCAATACATCTATAAAGTAATCTTCTATTATATAAAATCATTTAAATATTCAAATCTCTAATTCTTATTATGATTAAAAGCCAAATTTAAGATTGAATTAAACCATCCATTCTGAATTTGATTTCATTGTTAAAAAATAATCAAATAGTTATGTTATATTTTTCGTAATTTTATAAATTATATTCGTATCAGATCCAAATCAAATTCCTTTTCACCTTTCATCTCTGGTAGAATTCTGAGTGACGTCATCTCCAGAAGCGATCAGAATGACGTCATCTGCAATGGCAATCAGAATGATAATGGCGACGCTTAAATAGATTAGATTCGTTTTTTTCCCTCAATTTTTTAGCAATCTGAAATTAGTAAAGTAATGCACAAAAGCAATAAACCTCTAAGTAAACCTAAAAAAAGTCAGGAAAAATTATTTTTCCAGTCTGCTTGATTTTAAATATTCAATTCATTTAGAATGAGTTTCTTTTACACTTTAAGAAGAATTTGTAAATATATTTATCATTAAATTTGAGGATGATAGTTTTTCTTTTGCCTCAGCATAATCTTTAAGCTTAATCCGATTCATATTCAGAAGAAAAAAAAAATGATCTTTGTAAGTTATCCTAAGGTTTATCGTTTTTCTCTTTTCATTTTGTAAAACACAGAGGTTTGACAGTAATTATGCATAGTTGATTTCTGTTCTTATTATTGGCTATTATTTCACTTTTTTCAGAAAATATCTTGCTTACACAGTCGTTTAATAAACTTAATTTAATTCGAAAATTATGAAATTCTGAAATATTAATTATAAAAGTTTATATTTATACTAATGATTATAGGAAGATAAAATCTATACAAAGAATGAAGCCAGTTGATGTTTATAATAAGAAACGAAAGTACAAAATAATTTTCTAGCAACAATTATACATTTAATTGGAAATATTAATTTATTCCCTTTTTTTATTAAAAAAGAATATAAAAAATATCAAACATTTGTGATTCGTTAAAAAATAAACAATTTTGAACTATCAGCAGTAAAAAAATTGAATTCATTCCTATTATAGTAAAATAGTTTTATCAGATATTTTGATACTACATTTATTTTTTGTTATAGTTTAATGTGCTACAAATAACAAAACAGCTTCTTGTTGTTGTTTTTAAAACCAATTTATAAATAAAATAGTTTAGAATATTTGGCAACAAAATTTGAAGATGTTGTTAATTCCTTTCTCATTTTAAAATTACAGACGATAGAAATTCATAATTCAACCAAAAAATCACTATTATTAAAGTACAAATCTATGATTTTTTTGAAAAAATACATTATATTCATTTTTTCTACAAACAGAATCTTTTTCTTTTCCCATGCAAAGAAAAAGGTATTTTCTTTCTGTCTAAATATCTACCAATTTCTCACAGGCATTTAAAGTCAATAAAATAAACGAAAATAGCATTAAGAAATTAAAAACTTGGCATTAGTCTTTACTATTAACAAAGATAAATATGCAAGGTGTCTCAGGGGATTTATTTTTTTAAATATTAAATATAGACAAATGCTCTAAATTACATAGTTACGTAAAAAAAGGTGTAAAATGTTGTTAAATCAACAATAATTTTTAGAGCATTAAACTTTAAAAAATAAAAAATACATTTTTATATAGACCATGTGCAAAAAAAATTCCAAATGCTTAAAATATGTCCCACTCTCTAATAAGACCATGTACAAAATTTCAGCAATTTATCACAAAATGTCTCAAAGATATGAAACTATATAAGTGCTGACTTAAACTAGAGTTTTCAATGCCTGGATATGAGTCCGCAAACAGAAAAAATCATATGGGAATATTTGTGCTTTAGGGGTCATACATATATTAGCAAAGAAAGTAATAATTGAATAAATAAATAATAATTTTGCTATTTCTTGGTTCAAAAGTATTAAAAATTTGTAGAAATAATAATTTAAAGGAAAGATTACCAAAAAAAAATATTACATAAGGTTTTTTTTCTGCAAGTTCATTGACTGGGCTATTTTTTAGTTATATTCTGTAATTCGGGATACAAAATTTAAAGTATTTTTCAGGAAGCATAGATTTTAAAATGTGCATTCAAAACTAAAGATATGAAGCGTATTTTATTTCCTTATGATGCCTTCCTTCTTCGCGTCGTTTACATTGAAGCTGTAAACATTTGCATTTTAATTTGTGATTGACCTTTCACCAACTTTTTTTAACGTATTTTTGAGTGATAAAATACTGAAATTTTGTACATGACCTTATTAAACCTTATTTATGACCTTATTGACCCTCATTTTAACCCCTTGAGGATTTTTTTATATGGACTCCTTATAAAAATTTAAATTATATATTTTTTAAGCTTAATCCTTTGAAAATTTAAAATAATTTCATAATAATTTCACCTTTTTTTTACACAACATAATTTACAGTATATGTACATGATCAATATTCAAGGAATAAAAGCAGCGGACAAGAGTCTTGAAATACCCTGTGTATGTAGGTGTAATGGCGCTCGATAGGGCAAACTGTTAGAGTACAATACCAAATTTGACACATATATGGATTTGGAGGTAGAAATGTGTACCTCGAAGAAGGGTAGTTTGAAATTTCAAAAAGAATTTTAATTAATCAAAACGTAAGCTGACTTTCAGTGTTTTTCCATAATCCCACAGTTTTTATGAAAATCGTCATTTAAATACTATTAAACTTGAAATCCAGTACAAAATATACATTTTATAACTGTAATTTATCACATTTATGACAAAAATATATTAATTACTAATTTGTTCTTAAGTACATTTAAGTAATTGTTGAACACCAAAAGCTGTCTCACAGTCAAAATAGCATTACTTTTTTTTCTCCTCCTGCTTGTGACGTGAATTATAGAATGCCGTAAGAACCAACAAATTTGCTCGATGGTCAATCCAAAAGCATCAGACTGATCATTTAAACAAATGAAATTAATTTCCTGCTTTTCCGATATTAATGGACAAGAAACCATGTCCAAGGTAAAGAACAGCTAGGCAGTTGCCAGAATTAGCTCTCAGCTGAATCACTAGGTCTCACCTTAAGGTAAAAAATAAGCTTTGTCTCTATTTGCCACAGAGTAAGATAAATCTTTATTTAGTAATTTTAATTTGCTTTTAGTGCAAAATATAAAAGCAGAGACATATTTTCTCCTTACTTTTTCTTTTCTTCTATCAAAAATATTATGGCTGATTTCTAAAGTACCAAATAAATGTTTTTATTTATCAATATAAAAATAACAATAATGAGACGAAAAGAGCAGTTGTTTGGAACTCAATATATCTCCCTCAGGTACAATTACATTTCGGCCAGTATAGTTGGAAAGATAATTTTATCTTTGCCGGAGGAGCAATTAAATCAGTTTTTCTATGAGTAAGGGGGAAAAGTTTGCTTGATTAAATCTGTTAACAACAGATATAATCCTCCCGCTTTATTTTCTTTTTCAGTGAAGCAATTCTTCATTTCATTTTTGTATGATAAAGATTTAATTTAATTACTATCGCCTCAAAAACTGCTAATTTTTCTGTCAAATAATATCAAATATTTCAAAGAAATAATTAAAAAGAGGGAACGTATTTTGCATTTTAAATGTATCCTAAAGTAATATTTATATACTGGGTGATCCAAAAGTCAGGATGAAATTTTAAAAATGAATAATTCGAAAACGAATAAAGATAGAAAGATACGGTTTGCACTAAACGGATAAACAGAAGCTGGATTTTATGCGGCAACGAAGTAAAAATTGTTCTGTTGGCGATTAAAAGATGGTGCTATGGTTTTTTTTATTTCCCCAAAATATGATTTACAAATGAAAAATTGTTCACAATTTATAAGTCAGCTTAATTACATTTAATTAGTTCAATGTTCAATGTGCTGTCCATTATTCAGAAGTACAACTGTGAGACAAGTCATCTCACCGTTCTTATCATTTAGTAGCATTTCTTGCATTGTGGCAATGAGACGGTCAAACACAGCCGTGAAGTACACAATCAATAAACAGCAGCAATTCTGTCAAACAGCATAACGCAAGAGGTATAAAAATGTTAAGCAGTTGAAATCCATTAGGAGGACAACACGTTCAACCGTTAAATAGAGCTAAACTCGAATGTCAGATTCCGGCCTGTTACGGCCTTTTAATGATCCCGAGAGACTACAGCGATGGCTTTTGTATAATCGAACATAATTCAATTCCTTTTGGTCCTATCGCCAAAATTCTTGAAGATTCTAACATCATTCCTTTTTTCGTCATAATTGCTAAATTTGTCGCCAAGTTTCATGCTATGCCCGATGGTCATAAGTACAGCATCCAACAGAGCTATCCATTTTTTTTTCAACGATGGAATCAATTGTGCTGAAAATCAACATTAAATATTAGTAATAGTATATAATTGGAAGGTTTTGTAAGAATAATCAAACTGAATCAATAAATTAAGTGAATCTTTTTTTTGAAATTGTATTTGTTTAATGTAACTAGATAATAGCTTACCTTAAAACTTGTTAATTTTTCCTTTTTATCTCTGTCCATTTAATGCACTGACATTCTTTATCTCAGTACCCCTCTTTTAAAATTTTTCACTGTTTGAAACTGAATTTCAAATCATCATTTTATCTCCCATTGTATCAATAATCTGAATTTTAGATAATCTTTAATTTAATATGATGTCGACTCAAGTATGGCACATCAGAAAATCTTCATCTTTGCTGGATTAGCAAAAAACATTTCGTAAAAATTCATCACCGAAGAGCTAAACATAAATATGATTGAATTATTAATTCATCATGGATAATTACTCCAATAAAATTAATCCCATTAGTTTTTTCTCGTTATGTTTTAATACCGCCAACATTTTATTCATATTATATTCTTAATCCTTCTCTCATGTCTCATATTTTTATAATTTCTATATTTTTTCCCTCTTACTATATATTGATATTTTCATTCATCCAGTTTTTTCTTGTATTCCAAATATATTTCATTCGATTTCTTTTATCATTGTTAATGTTATATGCATTTGTGCTTTATCATTTGTATGTTTCTTTGCAACTGATTGCAGTGTAATTCTTATCTTTTTTTATTCTTTTTTTAAAAAGAGTTCGCCTATATCTGTGTCAACCAGAAAGATGCCACATGTAGTGTTAAGTATTAAGTAATGAACTGAGTTCTAATTCAACTTCACCAAAAATCGAAAAAATCTTTAGTGTTCACGGTTTCACTTTGCATTGTTACAATGAAACTGTTTTTTTTTATTGTTTCATTTAATATTTTATCATAAGATTTTATACGACTTTGAGATCTAAGGATGAAATACTCTACTCAATATGTTTACAGGTATAGAACAAGAGAAATATGAGGGTCGTATTAGTTTTAGTACGGTGAATTACAGGTATAGGCAAAATAATAGGAATACTCATTTAAAAATGAGTCGTCACTCAACCTGCCAATAAAAGGCTACCTCGGGTCCCAATAGTGTGCTTGCTACCTTGTGGCAGTAAAAGGGAGGATATCAGTCAAGCATTTGGCTGTGCCAGAGTTGTATGAGAAAATTTTGTACCTTGAAAAGCGTGATTATGTCAAACCTCTCCGAGGTGAAAAAATGCATGATAATTGGAGTTCGTCCCCCTGTAGCTTCCATATCCAGAACAACCAGCCTTGTGAGTGTTCCAAGGAGAGTTATGACAGTCTACACAAACTTGAGTAAGGTGTCTTCTGTGGATCACAATAGAGATCAAAAGTCGAAGTTGAAAGGCCGTTATATACAAGTGTTGAAGACCAAAGTCGACAGAAGTAGCAAAATGACGCTACCATTGATAATGTCCGAGATAAATATGCATATTTAGAAACCCGTATCCATGAAAAATATTCGACGAAAGTTTCATTATGGGAACATTCATGGCAGAGTATCTGTTTCAAAATTGTTAGTTTCGGAGAAGAATACTATGAAGATATTGCAGTGATGCCAAGACCCCCTAAACTGGACACAACTGCAATGGGAATAAGTCATCTGGTTTGATGAATCTTTATTTACATTATTCCAGACCACCGAACATGAGCTCGTCTGGTGAACACCGGTAGAAGCATTTCAAGTTTGACTGTCTGGTTCCCACAGTGAAACATAGAAGGGGCTTTGTGATGGTGTAGGGTGTAATATTTTATAGTGGATTGTGGCTTCTCATTGTTTTTAAGAGGGGGATCCCAGATGACCACTAACAAAAAATTCTCGCAGATCATCTTAACCATACACATCAAACACTCTTTCCGAGAGAACTTTCTGCATCCGATGATGACAACTAGCCTGTTAACACATCTCAATGTGAACATACATGTTTTATGACGATGGAGTGGTGCATCTAACCTAGTGTCCACAGTATCTTCAGATCTCAATATTATTGAGCTCATGGGGTTTTTTTAGAGAATTAAATCCATACAAATTATTTGAACTCCAGACAACTTTGCACCAGGAATGGGTGTAAATTTTGATAAACTTTGTTCCAGACTTTTAGTTATCAGTCCCACGATGAAAGAGTCATTCATACAAAACGTGTGTCCCAACACTTTACAATTTTTTTTTCATTTTTTACCCTTATTATTTTGTCCTTACCTGAAATTGGAATCAGAAGGTAGAATAGTATTTTACATTTTTAATAATAATATAATTCTATAAGACATGATGTTATTCTATAAGACGGAAATTCATCCGTACAATAAAAAGAAAAGCTGTAAAACTCTTAAGCTGTGCTCCTACCATAATCTATTGTTTAAAAATCAGTGGGAGTGGTCGTGCTATAATTTTCTCGCATATTCTCTGATTAACTTTTCATGACAGAGAACATTTTACATGGCATTGGAGCACAGTAATTAAGAAATATTAACTTTTGACCGGAATCTATCGTGGCATCCTTGGCGAGATATTTGGAAAATTAATCTCTATTATGCTTTAATAATATCCAAATGATTCAATTTGTGTTCCAGAAAGTTTTTCTCTAATAGATAGAAACAAATTTTTGACACAAAACTGCACCTGCTGTTAAAAAATTTCATACCAAATTTGATATATTTAAGGCATTAAGATTTTGAAATTATTGAGTTTATGTGCTTCTGAAAGACCGATAAAAAGTCAAACTACTTTTGGTCTTCTTTCAAAATTGGTCTTCGTTTTAAATATATGTGTTGAATTTTATCTATCTGGCTCTCTTTATTTTGCAGTTTTCGTGTTAACTTGTATTCGATGGCTGGAGAGAGAGATTTCTGCCAATGAAGATATTTTACTCAAAATTAAAACTGGACTCTGCAAATTTGTTGTATGGATCGTATGCAAAATTTCTCACTGTTTGGTTTAAAGTACTTTTGAGCTATTTTGTTGCACATAGACAGACAACTGAATATTTTCAAAATATGTACTTATCGAGCTCAGAAAGTTTTGAAACCTGTAGATTCTTCAAAATCTTGGGTTCGAATATTTCAGCAATTACTATAGCTTCTTTATACTTTGTATGTGACAAAGTAATATTTCGTTAAAGGAAGTATGAAAATCGGTTTATAAATATTATAAATAAATGTAACTCATATTCCTGCAAACCATCTAGTCGCCAAATATAGCTTCGATATGAAAAGAAGATGTATATTATTATCTCTATTAACCTAATTTTTTGTTTATTATTTATTCATATGACAAAAAAAATGTCCGTATCATTTGGATAATAATAATTGTCTACATGTCCTAATAGATTTACCACATGTATGCAAGATGCATGAACAACTCAAATAATAAACTCAATCAATGCGATTTTACCTTACATTAACAATCATATACGTATTATTTTTAATTGCATTTAAAATGAGTTTAAATCGTTAAATTAGCAAACGGATAGTTAAAGAACATTAAATTGTCTACCTTAGAGATTAAAATATAAATTCTTCCCATCGAAACAGTATATGTATATATCCCATGCCCATTTTTAAAAAAGCACTCCCAGTTGGGAGAATCTTCTTCGGCAATTTTTTCTTTATAGCGGAATTCCAAACATTCGCCGTTTAAATCTTTTCACAAAAAGTTTTCAAGTTACATTTCCTCTTTGAGACGGAAAAGAAATCTTCCTGGGTTCCTGACATTTCATTATATGCATGAAATATCTCCATAGCAACCAAACAGGCCTATTTTTGCTACAGAGAATGGGCATTTTATCTCGAAATTCTGCTCTGTACCTCCATACCTAAACAAAGTTTTAAATGATTTCAAAGGTCTACCGTACTATCTCAGATTTATCTTCCCGATTCCTTTCTTTCGATAGATTTAAAAGAAACTTCTGAATAAAAAGAGCTTATTTTAAATCCGGCATGATTCGAATTTTATTTTTATATGCTTATTTATTAGTCATTGATATTCATATCTGTTTCGTTCCATCAAAACGAAAATAAAAAAGTAGAGTTTTTTTTCCATTTAACAATATTAGATGCCGTCAGTTATAAGGTCGCTATGCTAATCCTTGGATATTTTTTTTGCAATGTCCAGCTATTCACAAAACCGGCCCTTTTTCAATGTCCATTTACACAAATGTCGAAAATGTCAATTATGGTAGAAAACTAATTTATGAATAACTCTTCGAATTCTTCTTCATTAGCCTGGCTCATATATAGAGTATTCTCTATGTGGTAATGGTACATCGAATATGCTATGGTTGCAGTACGCTGCATTTAACGAGATTGGTACTTCTTTAATGTCCGTTTACCTAGTTAACAGAAATATCAAGTACACTAGCTATCCAGTTTTCAAACCAGTTCACCTACGTCCCAAGTAGTGGTTTTCATACCTTGGTTTTGTTATCAAACTGTTTATATTCTGTTAATACATACATTTACAATAAAGTAATGTCGATTTATAATAAGACAGTAGGTATTATATTGTAAAGAGTTAATCTGATTTTAAATTAAAATCTGTGATTACATGAACCATAAAAGCTAAAAGTTGAATTAAAATAAAAGGTCAATTAGAAAATAATGATTATGTTACTGATTTATACTACTTAAAAAATTGAACGCTCATTTATGATTCATTATATATATAATAATATTTCAGTAACATTAAAAATACCAAGACAAAGTCGCAATCAATGCAAAACAAAGATATATCCTAAAACTGTAATCCTATCCTGTATTTTAAATACAAACTTGTTTTCTTTAAACAATTTATTATTTCGGTATTTAATCTTTATTTATTGAACTAAACACAGAATTCTGCTAGCTGTTTGAATTGAATTCTCAAACTCGTTCAAGTATAATGTTTATTCTCTGCAACAAGGGAATTGTTTCACATCTCTGATTCCAAAATCCTGAAGAGTAGTTGAAACAAAGTTTGCTCAGTGTAAGGACAGCTAATTAAGAATGGTAATTGAAAAATTGTTGATTTTTGTCACGGTCTCTGAATTCCTTATACCATGTTAATGCTCAAACGAGCTTGTTTCTTTTTCTTTACCCGGACTGCGAATTGATCCTTTGTAAATTGCTCATTTAATGATAATTAATGCTGCCTTTTATTTAACAATCCTGTTTGTTAAAACAATCTACAAGGAATTTTAATGAAACACTTCGTAGATCAAACGAAGCTATTTTTCGTCTTCAAGAGAAACGCTTTCTATAAAATATGATTTGTTAATGGTGCAAGGAAGGACATTTAACACTAATACAATAATGTGTGTTACGTCATCATTTAGGATCGACAAAATCCTATAAATAAAACTTCTCTAATCCCAAAATGCTGGAACAACAGTTTCTTTTAATCCGAAAAATTGATATGGAACTAAGTAAATTTGCTTTTTTGAAAAAATACCACTCACAAGAGAAAATAATTTTAATATAATTAATATCTATAAAAAACAAAGAGCTCGAAAAAAATTATCTAAATTATCGTCTACGTTTTTTCAAAACTCTTTCAGTTCGGGTATTTAAATCAAATCGCATAAGCGACAAGTGCAATAAAGAAATTGCTGTCTTCCACGTCATCTGAACCAAAAACTTCATTTTTATGTCAAGCATGAAAGTAAAAACATGGCATAACTGTATCGAGGGAGATGAAAATCTTTTGAAAAGTATGTAAGTTGTAGGAGAATCAAATTTATGATCTTCTTTAATGAATTTACGAGGGAATCAGAGTGATTACAAATTTAAGGATCTACGTAAGTTGGAAGAGAGAGAATTTTAGACTTATTCATTTATTGTAATGTGTATATTTATGAAGGAAATCAGAGTAATTGACCGTGTACAAATGTATGTAAGGTGGAGAAAAAGTAGATTTTGAATGTACTCTATGATATATTTACCACAGAAATCGTAATGAATAAAAATGTACGGATATGCTCGATTGAGGAGACGAATATGTTTAGAGTATACTCTATTGGGAACTTTAGCAATCTTATAGAATTGAGACATTTATGAAGATAATCAGACTAATCGAAAATGAATGGACTATGTATAAGTTGAGGGTGGAATAAGTTTAGAGGATTCTACGATGAGACATTTGACAAGGAATCAAAGTTGTTCAGAGGTACGCGTGATATGGAATGCTGATAATTCCTGCCATTACTTTTAGTTCATTAATTTATTCTAGTTATCCATGACCAATTTATAAGAGCTTCATTCCAAGCCCTCAAGATGAGCGTAAACGAGTATAGAGGTACTTTCAGCTTTCGTGCCTTATCTGAATCCACTGAGAATCAATTCCAAGCGATACGATGGAAATATACTGATGTACATTTGAATAGATTGGATATTCAAACTACTTCTGTATGGCATATCATTTCTGACAATTATTTCGTCTTGTTCATGGATTCCTATTCTGTATAAATAACTTAGCAAATTTTATCCAAATCAGTCCCATATACCATATATCTACTGTGGAAAAGGACTGTGTAGTAATGATATATAAATCTTCATAATTGATTTTTTTGCATAATATGATTTTAATTAATTAAACAAACATTCAATAAAAAACACAAAGAAGATTGTTAATAACTCTTAACAAAGATGGTAGCTTTGATGGGGATTTGTTATTTTAAACGAAATGAGATCGTGTTCAGGAGACATGCTGCCGTCAGATAAAAGAACTATGAACAAACAATGAAATTAAGTTATTTTTACTTTACAGATAAAAAAAACTATTTAACTCTAACAGACAACTTCATTAACGTCTTGGTTAACTAATGCTTTTTTCTACTTAACCATTCTTCTAACGAAGTGCATAATTAAATAAATTTAATTAGTAGCATCAAAAATACTATCATATACATTATTCTCTACATTTTTTTAAAACCGGAAGAACTATTATGAATAATGTGGAGCCCTGAAGCCTATATAAGACAGAAAATTATCAAAGTATATTTTATTTCCTCTTAATATAGAAGAAAGTTATTTTTAGGAAGTAGAATGAGTAAAATGTGTTAGTTATTAAAATTATCATCAAATACACAGTTACTTGGTAATTAATTTATCTAATGTACTTACGGGAATATTTTAGTGAATTACTTATTTTTTAAAGAAAGGGATTCAAAGCATTAATTAAATCTCAATCAATTAAAACCTACAATTGTTAAAAAAATAGAAAATTAGTTTAATAAAACCAAAATTTTTTAGAGTGCTCTTAATACATTAATTCAAAGCTTAGTTTCAAAACAAGATTAGAAATAATTGGGTATTTGTGCCTTTCACATCAGCTAGAATGTTTTTTATAAGTAGAAAAATCAAAAATTTAAACATAAATAATTAAATGAAGAAATTTACTATCATTTTATTTATTTTACTTATTTGTAGTAGCAACCCCCTCTAGTTTAATAACCATTCTCTTTAGAAAAGTAGTTCCAGATGGAAAAAAAAATGTTTTCCCTCTCAAATCGATATCTTATTTTCCTTACATATATTTAAAAAGCTTCTTTTCAAAGGCAACTAATAAATAATATGTGTACATCCTTTCATTGCTCAGATTTAAAGATTTTAACCTTTTCGTCGTGGAAAAGAATAAAGGAATGTTCTAGTTCTAGGATCAACAAACCTAGTTGATTATTAGTAGACACCAGAGGAATAAAAACTACTCTGGAAGATGGTGTAGCAAACCACATTGAAAACATGAATTGAAAAATGAATGCTACTCATTTCTCTTTCCATAAAACGACTTGTTTCAACAGTTAATGTAACACCTAGGGTGTTTTCAACTAAACACATAAGATTTATGAAACTTCAGAAATTTTATTTAAAAAAGGCGTTAAGTGAAACATGTGAACGCACGTCTTAAAGATTTTCTAGCTTTTATGAAGAGAGAATACCATTAGTATGGCCATCAGGGGATATGCGTAGGGAAGAAACTTGAAATATGAAGAAAAGAAAATGATTTGCTTTTCAAAAAAGATTAAAAGAATCCAGAAGAATAAAGAGTGATGAGCTAAAAAGGAACTTGGATATTTGCTGCTTGACCTGATAAATCGAGTACTTTTGTTCTGAATGTCTTCATTATATACAATAATGTTTAGATTCTTGCCCTTTAAACCCATTAATTTTTATTGATATATAATTAAAGTCCTGTTTTACACTGATGGGAAAAAATCCCAACACCAAGAAAAAATTATTGTACAGTAATGAAATTTTAGGAATACATTTGTCTAGGTAACATATTTAATTGATTAAAATTTCAAGATCACAGGTAGAGCCCTTGGCGAGAAGAGCCATTTCAAATGTGAAATGTTGGTACATTAGTAACCGGTGTAACCGCCAGAATTTTGAATGAAAGCATGCAAAAACGCATGCATTGTGTCGTACAGGTGTTGGATATCAGTTTGTGGGATGGAGTTCCATGCCTGTTGCACTTGTGCTGTCAATGCAGGGACGGTTAATGCTGGTTGTGGATGACGCTGGAGTTGTTGTCCAATGATGTCCCATACGTGCTCGATTGGAGAAAGATCTGGTGATCTAGCATACCAAGGCAACAAGATCTGGTGATCTAGCATGTCGACACTGTGTAGAGCATGTTGGGTTACAACAGCGGTATGAGGGCGAGCGTTATCCTGTTGTAAAACACCCCCTTGAATGCTGTTCATGAATGGCAGCACAACATCTTATATTACTTGACTGACGTACAAATTTGCAGTCAGGATGTGTGGGATAACCACGAGAGTGCTCCTTCTGTCATACGAAATTGCTCCCCAAACCATAACTCTAGGAGTAAGCCCTGTGTGTCTAGGCCGCAGACAGGTGACTAGCAGGCGTTCACCTGGCCTCCTTCTAACCAACAAACGGCTATCACTGCGACCAAAGCAGAACCGGCTTTCATCAGAAAACACAACACATCTCCACTCCTTCCTCCAGTGAGATCTAGCTTGACACCACTCACGTCGCAAACGGCAGTGGTTTGGAGTCTGTGGAATGCACTGTACAGGGCGTCTGGCTCGGATCTGTCCTTGAAGTAACCGATTTGTAACAGTTCGTTGTGTCACTGTGGTGCCAACTGCAGCTCGAATTTCAGCTGCAGACGCAGTACGATTAGCCATAGCCATACGCCGAATACGATGGTCTTCCCTCTCAGTAGTACCACATGGCCACCCGGAACCTGGTCTTCTTGAGGCAGTACCTTCCCTTGACCACTGCCGCCAATACTCATGCACAGTGGATACATTCCTGCCAAGTCTTTCAGTAATATCGCGGAATGAAAACCCACCTTCTCGTAGCCTTACAACTTTCTTTCAACAACTTTTTCAACCTGTCTACTTTCTTCTGTTGGCAACATTAAAAAATATCTCTACAATAGCAGTAAAGTTAATGAAATATTTAAATTTAAAATAAATTTTCCTCTTTTTTGGTTGACATTGACAAGTATTCTCAGATGATGATCTTTTACTATATAAATAATTTTAAACCAAGTATATAAATAAATATGATTAAAACTAAGGAAATATTTTACTTTCCGACTCAATTGTCATATAAATAAAGGTACTATTCATGAGACTGTGAGAGACTTATATATGACTTTGAGACTTGAAATTTCCACTTCATTAGAATTTTACATGAAAGTATGAAACAACTTTCAAATAAATTAAATATTACATTGTCATATGTTTAAAGATGGTTATTGGGTGCCAAATCGGGTAACAAAGGGAAGGGTAATCAAAAACTCTCAATGGAAGTGATGTAAAATACTTCAGATGCCTTCCACCTAATAAATGAAAGTAATACTTACATCAAGATCATAATATATTTTTGGATTCTCTGTTGCTTTATACATGGTAAATCTGGATTACTTTCTTAGTTAAAATAAGCAATAAATTTATTGTTAAATTCCAAAAATATTAAAATAGTGTTTCTTGATGAATGATGCAGATCACAAACTTTAATCACGAAAAAAAGTGTTGAAAATTTAAATATGTATCTATATCTATAAAGGTAGTTAACAGTTTTTTTTATTTCAGAAAAAAATGTGTTATGATATATCTTTTTCGCAAAACAGATTATCATTGAAAACTATTATAAAAATTACAATAGAAATATAATCTTGATTTTATCCACAGAAAACTTTAATATTTTTGAATTTTAAAAAGATTTAAAATTATATCTGTGCAATCATGTAATATACTTCGAATCAATATAAGAAAAAGTTTTCTAAGAATTCGATTAATTTTTAATTAACTAAATTTTTTTAATTCTTAATGTGTAGCTTTTACTCAAGAAGTAACAAAATGCTAAAATTGGTAGATTTATATTTTATCGTCTACCTAATAACAATTTAAAAAATTTTCTTTATCATCAAGCCCGATACATTTATAACATTTTTGTATCAAATTTATAGAAATTATACCATAAACATAAAAATAAAAGTTTGGAACTACCTCCATTTTCGCATGAACTTTAATAAATGTGTTATTCTGTTTCACCCCTTACAGAAACTTGCATACCATAATCATGATCATGATCACGTGTGTTAGGATTTTTATTTTCAGACTCCTGTGCATAAGAATTTTAAATTCCGCTCTAATATAAAAAAGCTGAATATATATTTGTATGCAATGTTTTTTGTTCATATTGTCTAAATAAAATCCAAATTTGAAACAAAGCCATAATTTTAATAATAATTTCATATATTATAATTGAATTAATTTAAGGTTTTTGTGATTTTTTTGCATGTATGCAAAAGGACAAGTAAACAGACTAAGGCAGAGGAAGGGGGCACCCTTGGTTATTAGTAATTCCACTGATGACCACACATGAAGTTCAATGTGGAGAAGAAAACTGCCGTATCTTCAAAGGAAAGAAGTGTCCAACATCTTGATGTCGGGTGGTCCCTTTGTGAAGGAATATCATTGATATTTGTTCCAGAGCTTTCGATTTCTAGGAGTGGCACTGTCATTGATGGACAGTCCCACTCCACGAAAGACTGATGCCACAATTGAGTAAAATTTTTGCTGGGTGATTTGCCGATGGAGAACTGACGTAGATGAGTGGAGATTGCATAGGCAGAGTTTGGACAGAGATAAACAGCAGGTCTTGCTTTGAAGGAGAGACCGTTTTGGATTGTGGACTGTAGAGCCCTTTATGTTCCACCTGGAGAAGCTGTTCTAGCTGGGACTCTGTTAGTGTCTGGTGGCATTTTTCTAAGAATTGTTGGATAACTCTTTCTGTAAACTCTTTTCACTATAGACCTTTAACCTTCATTTTTTGTGTAAGTAGCAAGTATTTCATATACATTAGAACAGATTGTTCTTCGGTAAATACAGGAGGAGCCAAATAAACTTACTTATTTGAAAAAACTTCCGAGCTGTAAGTTGGGAGGGTAGAAGGCTGATACGTAAGGCTTCTGGAGGAAAAAGTCCCCAAGTTCGTTTTATTTTCTAGACAACTGCCATCATGCTCTTATCTAGAGTCGCTGTCAAGAGCTTCTTTTCTAACGGTCTCTCACTTTTTGCTACATAACGTCTTCCGCTCGTGCTTTGAAATTCCTCCTCCAAGAGCCATTCCTGACTGTAATTCGATTTTGTCGTGAGTTAACTCATTTCAGAAGTGTGGCTAAACCCAGAAATGGACATCAACGGACCACCAGAACTCCGGAAAATACCGAAAGACTGAGGCAATCAGTTCTGCATTCGGCTCGCAAACACGCAGCTGCTCTGGGAATCACTGAAATTCTGCTCTCTTAGAGATAGAGATTAAGCCATTACAGTGCATATCGATAAACTCTCAACCATTTGACGGATTCATTTAAAAAAATTCATATGCTCTCTTGACCCTAAATATTTGTCCAAAATATTTGGCAGCTTGCTGCTTTCATCTTGTAATATTTGAGCACGATTCTATTTAAACAGCCACCTAGACATGCAGGATTTCGTTGATTCGATTTCGTCCAAAATTTCACTAGAATATACAAATTTGATATAACGACATTATACCTAGATTTATAATTGGTTTAATTATTATACATACAGACAGATATTGCTTAAAAAATGAATATTTAAGGCCCAGACAGATTTGAAACGGATATTTGTAAATATCTCTAACTCTTGATTCTATTTGTATATTTTGAATGTTGAAAATTAAAATGTGCAAATAAAAATTGCTATGCTTTGATATATATCAACTGAATAGATCTGTCAAGATCATAACCATTTTATATGAAAAAAGAAACATTTTCCCATATGAAAGAAAGAAAGACGATACATTTAAAAAAACTAAGAGAGGGCTGATATTTGATGCGAGCGAGAATTTCTGTGGTGGAGTGATTTATATCTGTCGATATCTTGGTCTTATCCTTTCTGATATAAAACCATGCATTTAACTCACTTTTTACTCAGAGCCCGTAGAGTTCATGTTTCGGGCAGAAACTGTGAAAACAACTTTAGAAAGAAGATTATAAAAAAATTCGAATCAATTGATAGTGGTGGTGAGGTTGAGAATGCGTCTCCTGTCATTTAAAAGAGATGTGATAGGCAGAAGTCACCGATACCATTTTTAAAAGATGAAATGGAACTTTCGTGGATGAGTTCTGGTTGCTGTAATCTGAAGAAGAGTGAGGCAATGCTCTTTGATTTTTTTAAATCTGAATTAAAATATGCATGTCAAGGTAGAAAAAAGGTAGATCAACATTATGTATACAAATTGGTATTCATAAACAGTATTTCTTAAATAGAATATTTATCCCCTAAAACAGGACATAAATTAAAAATAAAATTAATTTCCTTCATTTTGTTATGTAATCTGAATTTATTTTATATTTTATTCATATGAAATTGTTTTATATTTCATTCATATGAAATTATTATTTATTTTATTTTTATGAAATTTATTTCATATTTCATTTATATAGGCCGAATAATTTAAATAATCCAGGACAGGAAAAAATGTCTTGTTAATCAACCCGATGGCAAATGGCGTTTAATGACTCATTCACAATGAACTGAAGTTCATGGGATTGGCCTTGTTTACTCCTTCATGAATTTTAGTTGAACAATGAAAATATATTGACAAAATTTCATCCAATTTCTCCAGGTTTTGAGAAGACACGACCTTTCACTGAACATCTGATTAAAAAAGATTTGCTCAGTCATTTTCTCGGTGATATCATAAGGATAGATCAGAATCTTTTATCCCTTAGTTGTAAATAAAGAAGATATTTACCTGTAATATTTTGAGTTTAACAACAATCAGTATGTTTGAATTATATAAATAATGATTCACTCCCACTTTAGCCGTAAGGATGTGAATGGTTGTAGGCTGATTGATTTGTTCGGTTTTTTTTTTTTTTTGATCAAGAGCCATATTTGTCCAAGCTGTGTCAAGAAGGTAATAAATTTTGGAGAAAACTATAAGAACACACATGTTAAAATATAAAAGGAAAATCATCAATATAAAAATGCACAGAATGACAACTTCGAAATGTATAATGATAAGACATTTAAATAAAGCAAAAATGGGTAAAAAAACGTTACATTGAAGCAATGTAAAAAGTGAGGAAATTTCTCTCCAACCATTCTTATAAAGTTAATGGCGATGTTTTTAAAACGTATAAACGGAAGGAATTAAAAGATGGGTGTTCATTTAAAATGTGATGTATAGTAAAAATGAATGGTTGCAATAATCACTGCAAGACTTCAATACAAAAGATTTAACTATGTGACAGAATATGGAGGAAGGAATCAGAAATATCAAATTTTGGATTAACCGATTAATAATTCTATTAATATCTAAAAGATATTACCTACATTTTCCTACCTAAAGATATATCCTACATTTTCTTGCATTTTAAAATTGGGGTTGAGACCATAGAACTGGGATACTGATAGAGGGAGTGCAACCCTACTTTCGTGTAGGACAAGATAAAATCACGTGACTTTGGGACAGAATTTGTGTTAGCTGTAACCACATTCTCCGCTCCCCATTATATTTCAATGGCAGATTTTTTCCCGCTTTTAACTGTTGGAATTTAAAACTTATTTAAGCCATGGTCACCTACTGCTGTGCAATTGGATACAAAGAAAAAGCTTCTAAGGATAGTCATTTATCATTCCATAGGTATTTACAGTCAACATATTCTGTTTATATCCATTTTAAGTCAATTTAAAATTTCCTAACATCGATCACTCAGTGATTTTGGTGTTATAACTCAATAATATTTCATAGTTTGGCTTAGTTATTGTATTGAATTTATTTAACATGTTACTAAGCTTTGTTTAAACTGATGTAACTGCGTTATATTTTGTTACTTGCTTTATTTTAATCTCGAAAGTGTTGCAAGCGCTTGGCTACAAGCTTGACGGGATTTTTTCTCGCCAATACAAGTGTTTACATAAACATTATTGACAGATTAGTAATTGTGTGTTTATTTTAATGCAAATAAAGTTCTTTAAAATTTCTAATATGTTGTTTCTTTTTAACCACAATTATTGTATTATATCGTGAACAATATTAAATCCAATCTAAATTTTGCAAAACCATTTTTTATGGCATATTTACCTTATAGAACAATTTTTCTTAATAATACTTTATTAATAAAAGCGTACAATAAAATCTCAATACTTAATTACAAATATAAATTAATAATTAAAATATTTGTAATTTTTATCATTTTGTTGTTGTTGTTTTTGGGATTTTAATAAGCACTAGTTTTACTGTTAATATTCATTTTGTAAAAAATGTTCGATATTTATAATTTATATTGCAAATATGAATAAAAACATTTTTTAAACAATTTTTAAAAAAAAGACTTAGGTCACTTTAATAATCTGTTTTTAAAAAGCTGTTTTTTTTCTGCTTGAGAGAATGATTGAAAGAATTCGAGCCTCTAATGTAAAATCTTGAAATGTTTTTAGGCAAAGAAAAGAAATAAAATGTTTATTTAAAGCAGAAAAATAATCACTTTTAATTATTGCACAAAAACAAAGTAAAAAATCTAAATATAATTTAACTCGAATACTTGTGTAAAATATATATATATATATATAATATAAACTGTTTAGGAAATGAAATAGGGTTTATTTTTATAGGATTTCCGGTCGGTTTAACCGGAAATGAAAACCGACTGGACCCATTGCCGGAAAGCAAAATGTTGCGCTGCAGTTTTTGAGTATGCTAACATTTGCGATATGGCGCCAAAAAGGTGTTCTTACTCCCAGATTTTTCTTAAGTCACATGACTCATGTTGGGTACACTTTTTGAGACAGGAAACAAGCTACTAGCTCCCTCCATTTATATATCAGCTCTATGGTTGAGACTAATAATATTTTGGCAGAAAGAAATGTTATGTAATTTATTCGCTTGCTAAATGATTTTTATAAAGTCATCACTCATAAGAAATCAAACTCAATAATGCATGAAAATAGTAATGAAGAGCTCTTTTATTACTTTTAGATGAGCAAAGAAAACTATTTTGTCTAAGTTTCAACAGGTTTATTAAAGATTTCAAAAGGAACAGGTAACGATATCTTGAGGCAGCGATCTACCTGAGACTGATTAGAAAAGATTTAGATATAGAAGATGGGTGTAATAACACAAGATACTTTTGGGTGTAATTACGCAAGATAATAACTTACTATATTTTGAGTCAAAAAGTTGCAAAATGAGAACTAACTTTAACCTTCAAACGGGCGCAGCCGTCATACTAACATGAAAGGTGCCGCGGATTTCCCACATATGCCATAGTAAAATGTAAGTTTTCAAAGTCGTAACTATTAAAATTATATTGTAAATAACTTAAGATTAATAACTACAAGTACTTTAAACATTTTTTATTTAAAAAGAAGCAGAAACAATATAAACATAGATTGCAATAACAACATAAAAGAACCACAGGTTAACTGTGGTCTTTTTTGATTTAAAATTTCATTTGGGATGAAAAAATAATATAAATGAAATTGCCAATATTTTGACAAAACAATTTTCTTTTAAAATATAGAAGTGCAAAAAATAATACAGAATTTATGTATAAAAAGGAAAAAGTAATTGAAAGCTAGATATAAAAAGTAAGAAAATAGTTTCATTGTTATTTCATTGCACCGTTGCAATTTGAGCAAATGTGTTTAGTGTGCTCCAAAAATATAAATTTCTGGCAAATCTCACAACTGAAGTTCGTGATTCTAGTCCGCTTTTCTTTTGGGCTGAATTTGCATTTTTTTTCTCTGGCGTCACATCTTCCACTGCTTCAATACCTAGTTCTACTTTTCTCTTTAGCACTTGAATTTTAGCTCACTTAATAGAGATGTGGGCGCTGTTTTTTCAATTTTTTTTCTTTCGTAAGTGCATTTGCCAGCTGTCGCCAGTCTAAAACAATACGGATTTACTTGTAAAATCATACAAAATCAGATGTGACAAAAACTTACATGAACGGTCGCACGTATCTCTAAAATACGAATATCTGATCGTCAGAGATCTATTAACACCACAAACTTACGACGACAACTGAAAGTAAGCCGAAGGAAGGGGGACAAATAGCCAAGGACAGGCGTTCCCAGCACCACTAGATTAAATTCATCTCTAGTGTATCTCTCACATATGCGCCCGCTGGAAGGTTAATGTCAATCAACATAATTAGATTATGCATATAATAGTTTCTTAATACCCTATTCCTGATGATGTGAATGGTTATAAATGTAATATATGGTGGGCAAAAAGACCGTAAAAACAAAAAAAATTTTAACCCGGAAAGTAAAATAAAAACAAATGATTTGCCTGTTTAGCATCTATAAGGCACAGGAAAATAATTTTTGAAAACACTTAGATGGCGTTTTGTGCATAACAGAAAGTAAATAAATTCAAATAATACAAATTATGTTACCTAACCGTTTGTTAAAGCAATATCTGCTCCACATGATCAACATCACCAGGGATAATGTATTGCAGGCGTGACATGACAGATCTCGTCGGGCTGCATTTTCAAGTACCAACCGATTGGATGTATGAAATAAATATATTCGGGATTTTAAATTTCCCCAAAGCTCGTTGTTCTTTTGGAATTAGATATGAAGGCCTAGGAGGCCATGAAAATCTTTTTTCTACCAACTTTCCGTGCACTGCGTGTGATGGAAAAGAAAAACTAACTTCATTCAAAATCAATAGTTTGTAGAGACTCCACGAGTGGTAATTACAGCGTGGAACCTCCGGGGCATACTTTCCACAAGTCTTTGTATGACAGCTAACCAAGCAGATGTGCTTCCTTACAGGATGGTATTCATTGAATCAATACTCCCGGATGCCTGTTGAAACTCCTCGCGGATGAGGGTCATCGGTTGGGTGCGGTTCTTCCGAATTTCTCTGGACAGCACTTGTCGGTCTCTATCTCCTAGTTTCGTTGGTATGCCGACTCGGGGCACATTCCGACAATCACCTCTCACCTTCCACTTCTTAATCACATAAGCCACTGTCGATTTTGGGTACTTCAGTTCGCTAGATATATCCCTTAAAGATCGGCCTCATTTGTGATACCCGATAATTATACCTTTCTCGAAATCAGAGAGCTCCGAACTGCGAGGCATCTTGCGTGCGACTAAAGCTGATGCTGTTTCCTACATGATATATACCAGCGGCCAAGACGTACCTTAGGACCGCAGATATCGTCATTTGCATAGGTGTACAAATAATTATTCGTAGTCAGTGTAGTCCTTGTAGTGCATTCTGTCTCTAATGTTACCATTTGGTCTGCAACGACATTAGACTTTGTCGTTATGACCTTACACGATCCTCCAGCGATCCAATTTCCTCAAATCATTAAACAAGATTTATGAGGTTTGCTATTATTAAAGGCCCTTTTTTCAGTTTTCGCATTTTTCTGAAACCGAAATTGATACCGAGTAACAGTCACTGATTCCTGGTTCATGTAAAAAAGCTTCCCTAACAAAGCTTTATCTTTTCCAGTCAGCAACCTTGTTCTTTTATATGACATGCAACGGAGAACTGATTTAGTACCAAGCGATTAAGTATTTATAACCACCCATCTCATTTGCAAATTTCAAATTATGTCGCTCGTACTGGTGACATCTATCCCTTTTTTTTTATTATTTCTTATCCTTAAAAAAAATCATCGATCAATCAATGCTAAACCTGCAAACCATTTTTTAAGTTGGTTACTTTTTCGGGTTTTCGGAATTTTTAAATTTTTTTAGACTTTTTGCCAACCCTGTATATTTTAATGAATCTCCACTTTGAAAAAAACACTCATAAATTAAAATCAAAAGTGTATTTTCTAAATATAATATTTTTTTATTATTTCTTTTCTAATTTCAGAAGAACAAAATAAACAATTGCTAATTTGAAAAAAGTCATGGTTGCTCTAAAACTAGTTTTTAAAGACTGTATAAAATTAGCCTCCATTTCTCAGTTTTCAGGAAATAGATAATTTCTTTATCTCAGAATTTTAACAAATCATTTGATAAACTAATTTAAAAAGACTGTCAGTTTAAGTCAAAAATTCTTTTTTTTTAAAAAAAAGCTTTTGCCTTTTAACTGATGAAGAAAAAAGATTCCCCATTTCCTTTTATTTTAAAATTCAAGAAAGTATTTTATAAGAAAAAAAAACCATCCTGAAATTACACACATACCTTAATATTTTTTCCATCGATTCTCCTCAAATAATGTCTTTCAAGTGGACTCTTCAAAATACATTCTCAGTGTGAGGGCCAACTTTAATTCTAAAGAGTAGGACTCCTGATTCTTTCCCACTATTTCGCACTTTATCATCTATCTCATCGATGCCATGTTTTCGCCTCGAGTGAAAATTGTATCCCAAGAAAAAAAATGGAAAGAAGATAAAAGTTAAAGACAAATTTATTCGTTCCAGTTTTACGATCAGGTAACTTTTATGGGTTTATTTGGAACGAGATTACTTGTCTGATGCCGGTTGCGGTATTATATATGGCTTCCAACCTATAGAAAATAACATTGGGTATAAAATTTGATATTGAAGGTAAATATGAGGCTACCGTCTTGAAACTTTTGTTTGAAGGGCTTCGACGAAGAGAAATATGGAAAGATGAACGTGGAAGTCAAGTTTAATTCAAACAGAGATTAGAATCAAAGTTTTATAAACAAACAGGATTATTGTTCGTAAGAATGTTTTTATATTATTTGGTAAATATAAAAAAATATTTAAAATAACTCCATAGAATTCAGCAGTAAGAAAAAACTTTTGACTATTTTTCTGCCATTCAGAAGTTTTAATTCATCCCCTGCCATATAACCGTGTTTCAAGTTATCCATCTAATCGGATGGCCACTTCTTTACCATCTTTTATCAGTAATTGAGGGTTGCAGTGGTCTGGTAGGAAGGTCTCGGCTTCGGACACATAACATAACATAACGCCATCCTGTGCCCTCGATGGCTATAACACTAAATTATCTAACCGGCTAGAAGGGCACATAATGGAAGGATAAGGCAAAAAGGGGAAAAAGAGATAAAAACAATAAAGAAAGAGACGACAAACCATCCAGGTATCTCCAGAGAGAATCCCATTGGTATCAAATCCTACACGACAGTATTCAATTTTTTGATGAGGTAATAATTAGATGGAGGAAACAATAATACTTAAACGAATATTGACTGTGGGTTAAATATACCGGGAAATGAGAATGCTAACTAAAAAAAAAGAGATTGATAAACTACATTGAGAACATCTGTGTGACATGTAATCAACGAATAAACAATCACTTTAGTGTCAAAATCTGTAGAGTCCGTCTGGGTTCTGTGGTTTTGTTTTCCTTCTTGAGAACTGCACATTTAAGGGACTTTTGAACTCTTTTGAAGTTATAGCCTCGGTTGATTATGATTGACAATTTGGTCTCAGCTATTGTATAGCCCTGAAGAGGTCTTGGTATTTGTGAATATGGTTTATTATGGTATGGATCTTGCTGCGTGAAAGGGTATTCGATGCAGCTTTCCTGTACCATTCTTCCTTAAGACGTAGTTCTGGCTTTCTCATGTGCTATGAGAGAGTCAGTAAGCATTCGGTTGCATAGTGAATTGGGGATCCCATCTCCCCACAGCTACAGTAATAATACTAAATACTGTAATAATAATACTTAACGTAGTTTTTCCTGCAAAACAATAATCTTTTTCCTCTTTTGTCATAATAATAATCTTTCAGTTCACAGTGAGAGATACAGGAAATCTTTTAGTTCTAGGGGTTGGTGCATAATGTTTTAAACTCACCTGATCAGGGAAAAAATGTCTTTGTTGCAAGCCATTATAATGCCAAAATTAGAAGTTCATTGTTAGTTTTGGTTAATTACATTAATGTCTCGCTTTAAAGTAATCCTAGGTATACTTTGAATTAGTTCTAAACAGCGATTAGATAACGAGAAGACACCTGAGTTGGCAAACATCTTTACAGATTTACTTACCACATCCTAAGTAGAATTCTTGCCCCGATAGATATAATGTGCACTAAACCAGCCCAAAATTATATTTTGGGACTGGTGATCTTCGGTCTCGAAGATGAAACATACCCCACAGAGCACGACGGCCCATAAATTCCAAATGGAAGAGTTGCTTTACTGAGAATATAGTATCTAACAGTTGTTAAAATAACTCAATTATTAACAACAACAAAAAAAGATTACAAGCCGAACAAAAAATTTATTATATATCTGTTATATCCAGTATCACAGAACACTAATTTCACATTTGCACTACATAAATATATTTTTTAAATATTTAAAAACATTAAAAATGGCAATTGCAAAAAGAATGATTGGCTTGTTTAGATCATTGATGACACAAATTTCTAAATTCAATTATTTTTTATTATTATCATTAGCTTCACACTAAAGAAATATAATAGATGATACCTTAAACTGTCTTACACGTTATGGAAAATATACATACATGCATACACTTCAGTCAATCAAAATTATTAAAGTAAGGTTTTTATTTTCCTATTTTCCTTCATACTATTCTTCACCTAATATTTAAATTTGTATTTTTTTCTTTCTTGTAGAGTAATGTTACCTATAAAAAGAATTAGAAATTTTGAATCTTTTTTTCTTCCTACATTTCCGAGCCATTCTTCTTGGTATATCTAGTGGATAATTATTAGTAAAGGAGATCTTCGATCTTCTTGAAAGAGTTGGAGAATCGATTTTCGTAATAGAAAGCCTCAGCTCTATTAATCTCTTTACTTTATTCTACCACCTCAGGCAGAAAAAGAAACATTTACTTTTGTCGAAACACTCTCAATTACTGCAATCCGAAGGTCAATAAGTTCACCTTCTAGTTAAACTCTGTAGTAAGAAAAAAAAACGGAAATCTGCTTGCTTTTTGTTATTTCTTTTCTGGGGTTTTCTTTCATCTTAATATATATGAATCAACTGCTTTTTCAGAGAGAGTTTCTAAGAAATTTTTGCAACATTAGCCATTGAGCAAAATTATTAAATTCCAAAAAGTTAAATGTCTTAGCTGTTTGAAATTCTTTTTTTATGAACTAACAGAAAATTCGAGTAATTACTGTTAATTTTTTATAAAAGAAACAGTAATGTAATTTCCACTCATTTCAATAGCTGGAAATGATCATAACTGATATACTTTTCGGTACTGACTTACATACAGATGATATGCCAATGAATCAGCGATATTTTATATACAATATGTGTCACTATTCAATATTTTACCGATGTAATTGTTGAGAAGTTGAAATCGAGTAATTTTGGAACTACCAGCCATAGAAGAAAACAGATCCTATCTTTTATTGACATAAAACCTATTTCTGTCCAATGTACCGTTTTGCAAGAAACAGTTGAAATACCCTTATCCCTGTTCTTCAAGACAGGATCTTAAATGCCTTTCTCAAGTCAATTTGTAGTGAGTCATGACAAGATCTTGAATGTTTATGTATCTTTCAACAGTTTCCAAAAATATAATGTAGATTTAAAACCTTTGTCAAGTAATACATAATAAATATTTTTTATAAAACCATACATAATAATGAGAGTGTCTACGTCATGTATATATTTTTTATTGTTTATAAAACCTCTTCCGGATAAAAAAAATGTGTGCAGTCCCTCTCTAAGACATTTCGACGTTCTAAAATTGATAAGGATCACTATAAATTCGTTCTAAAAAGTAGATTACAATATTATAAAATTTAAGAACTTCCACTCTGCAAAATATGATAACCGATATAAAGTCAAAATCATTTTTGACGTTAAATACATGCCTTGATTTAATTATATTAAAAAATTATTTAGTTTGGCAAAAATATTGTAAGATATTGAATCTCTTAAATATTTTATATTGATTAAAAAGTAACATAAAAAATATAAATTTGAAACTTAAAAATCTTGATAATGATTCTTTTAATGTATTAAAGAATTATGATATTCAATTAAAAGGGCATGAAAGGAAATTCAAAATACTGCGAAATTACAAAATATCTCAGTAAATCTGAAAAATAATTGAGTAATAGATAAAAACATATTACATAGAAAAAACAATTTCATATTAATGCTTCAATATTTCAAGACTCATTAAAAACTAAAAAGAAAAATTTTTATAATTGAGAAGAAAATTTATTTATATCTGGTAGTTAAGATTGTGTGTTGAGAACTTTACTATAAATCACCTTTCCTTCTTCATTTCTCAAGCGGTAACTACTTAACAAGATCAATAGCCGAAGTTATGTTATTATATTGTTGGCATAGATTTGGAATTAAAATAGGCACTGACCTCTGAGTGGACACTAAACACCAGAAACTTCGATTATTTCCAGTTGAACTAACTGCCACTTTCTTCCAAAAATATGCTAAGCGTTGCAGAAAAAGGCCAGATTTGTAAGTTATGGCCAAAAGTGTTGGCCTTGATAAGTGTGAGTGGACTATAAAAAGAGGAACGTTTTTCTCCAGATGTCTCAAATCTATTCGATATCCTCAAAGAGGGAGAGAAGCTTCTTTGTTACGAAGAACATCAATTGGAAAATAGTTTATTTCATATGGCGAAGACAACTGATTTTGTACGGCTGCAGATTATTGATTTATTTTTATTATTCCTTTGGCATGGTCATAAAAGTCTGTGATAGTTTTAGTGTGTATATTGATTTTTAGCTAGCATTTGGAAAAGAAGTACTTGATTTATGATGGGTTTTTGCTGTATGCGTTGAAGGAAAAGTTTCAAAACTCAGTTGCTTCCTTCACTTGAAGGGTATCGACCTTTTGTAGTTGCTATTGTCTTTAAACATATAATTGCAAAGAAATTTTAGCTTCTTTTTCTTCCTTATAATAAGAAAATATTAAAAAAATTATCATATCAATCGAATTTTTTCCTTCCCTGCAAGAGGCCGTTGTGGCCTGTTGGTAAGGCATCAGCTAGCTAGCCGTAGGTTCAAAACCCCATTCTACCGAGAAAACACTGCATAATGTAGTCTATAGTACGTTGAATTCGTCAAGGACAAACGTCCTTCCGCTCTCAGGTGTGAAAAAGGGAGGGAGTTTTCAGCTCAGGTGTTGTCCTCGTAATCTGACTGCAGCTCAAAATTACTATGTCCGTCCAAAATAAACCCTTATGTTGCTTTAGAACGGGATGTTAATACAACTTAACTAAATTTGCTGGAAATGTTATAGTTTGCATACTTATACTTATTTATTTATTCCTCCAGTCAAATTGCTTGGATGGATAGTTTTAATGTTATAATACCTAGAACGCTGAACTTCTGTCTTGACTGTTTTTGCGCGCGCGCGTGTGTGTGTGAGGGGAGGTGTAAAATTATGTTTTTCAGAAGAAAATATTTAGATACGAATTATATACTGATTGCGTATGAATCTTTTTCAATCTTACATATATATGAAAATATTTTTAAAATTTCATGAAGTATTTGGTTTAACATATTATTTGAATTTGTTGACACAATAATTACATAGTTACTATTAAATAGAAACCGAATGTATCCGTAATCGGATAATGTCATATAGTACCATAAAATTTTGAGATACCAGTAAGCTATCATCCTATGGCGACAACGTAAGCATGACAAAAATTTATGAGATGGTACTGTATAACATTGCCAACATGAGAGCAGATATATAAAGACTGTAATAGTTAGTTATAAAAAATGTTTTTTGCGTGTGTATAAAATCTCGCTTTTCCAAGGAAGAAAGCCCTATAGAGAAAATGCAAAAGCTGATGTAAATACGAAATTTGATCCGAATCATTACAGTCGTTTCTGAGGTACACAAAATAAATTAAACTAATATAAAAATTGCTCGTTTATATTTAAAAGATGAGAAAAGGCAATAATAGGAACTTAGCAACCATTGGAGAAAATGCTCAGAACTCACCGGTTGGCCTCAGAAGATCAGTAACCACTTTAGGAACATTTCAACAATTAATCAAATTTATCGCTACCTGCTGCAAACATTGTCATTTAAACTTTATTGTCATTAAGTAGATATTAAACCATTTATCAACCACTTCTATACTTTAAATGAGATCTTCCTTACCAGAATGATTACTGCACAATGGTGCAATATTACAAATACAATACAATGCTGAACCGATTATAAAATTTAATATATTATGAATTCATTAGTATAAATTAATTTATTTAACTGTTATTAAAACTGAAAAAGGACATGGTAACAGAAACTTGATGGAAACACAATACACACTAATATATAGCTACCATTAAAACTCGTACTAATTATCAGTCTTGAAAAATATAATTGTAATATCAGTTGTTATTATAAACAATATTATCAGTTATAATATTGTGTTTTTTTCACTTTTACATAAGCTGATTAATTTTATGTTTATTCCATTAGAAACGGATTTTCCGTTATTATATTTCAACATACTGATTGAAATGGATTTCCCATTATTATATTTTAACATATTAACAGAAACAGATTTCCTATTCTTATATTTTAACATATTGATAGAAAGGGATTTTCCATTGTTACATTTTAACATATTGATAGCTTATTTTCTGATGTTTGATTAAATTTTGTTCGTACATTATTTTAATAGTATTGGAATTTAAATGATCAATGATTAAATAACTTAAATTAATTTTAATTGCATTGAGTGCCTCTATTTATTTGTGAATTTCAGAAAAAAAATTGCATCCAAGTTTTTGTAATATTAATAATTATGAATTATAAATTAAGTATTTAAGCTACAGAAAATGATAGAAATAAAAACTTTCCTTTACAGAATTAGTAAAAATATATGTATCTAAAAACTGATTTATCAATTTTTCATTAACTTTGAAAAAACTCAATTGAATTTTCATACTTGCACATAAATTGCAGTGCTATTTGATAGTATTTTGACATGCAAATACAAATGCAACGTTTTTGTAAATTAATCTCATCCATGTCATGATAGAAAAGATAAAAAATTTCTAAATTTGATGAATAATTTTTTAGAACATTAATATTGTTCTATTTCCAGAATTTTTTGGAAAATATCCAACAGATGCCTACTTTTTTTAACCTAATTATCGCATACTAATACGAATTTTTTTTTATAATCTTAGAAAAATTCCACCTGAAAATATATGTAATTTTTGTATAGATATGATATTAAAACTAGTGCAAATTCTACTTTTTCAAACAGCAACACCAAATTTGAAACGCAAATTCAAAATAGCGAATTAAATTAGAGAGAATACTATAAAGTTTTTACATTTCAACAGTTTGGATTAAATTGGCTCTTGAACAACACAAAGAGATAGTTAGATAGACAGATAGGTATAAGAGCAATATAGTCTACACTATCACCATAATATTATTCGATATTCTGAATTCCAGATAAAACCTAAAGTTAACACAAAAATGTGGTAGGTCATTTTGTGCAAATAGAAATCAAATGTCCTTTTTTTGATTCTTCAAATTAAATTATCCATGAAACATAAAACGTTTCATTTCCAAAACTAATGTTGAAGTATAGCAGATAAAATTCATAATAACCAATCCTATCAGTACAAGAATTTATGAGATATCCCCGTAATAATGTTCGCTATGTTGAATGTCGTTCAATATCTTGAAGATAATGTCAGGCATTTTCTACTAATGAGGAATATTAATTCAAATTAATCGGGTTTTTTATACATATATCTAGATATAAATATTATATTTATTATAATACTAGACGGCTTTGGCGACCAGCTGGTTCGCCAAGAGTTATGGGGTCTTAAATTTTCAATTAAATACTTATGTCCCTTGCTCTCTTTATAGTTTCTCTGCCAGATATACTTAAAGTTCGAAAGTCACGTAACACTGATTTTCTAAATTAATGATATAGATGTTGCAAACGATCATAGAAACCTTTGTCTTGTATTTCTTTTTTAGAAAACATAACATTTAATATTTATTTAATTTCATCCAATCACGTGGTGAATGTTACATTTTTTTCGATTAAATTTGCATTCATAGTTAATTTATTTTTTAATTTGAACTTCTGTCAGTATGATTTCAACAGTTTAATAAAAGCTACTTTTTCCCTTTGATCGTTCATTATTTATTTTAGAAAATGTCACATATTATATTTCTCTTATTTTATCCAGTCACGTGCTAAAAGTTGCATTTCTTTAGATTTAATTTGCAATGATAGTTGTTTTTTTTAGTTTGAACTTCCGTCAATAGAATGGCAACACGCGGATAAAACCTAATTTTTTCCCCATGACGTGCTCGTGCAGATTAAATTTTATTGTTTTGACCGAAATATATTGTTGAAAAACATGGTTAAAATATTTCTTTAAAAATTCGTTAAAAATAAAAGCTTAAGTTACACATTAAAACACTGTTGCCATTAGAAAGCTAATTTTTTTTATCTTTAAATTGATGTAAAAATCATGTTTGTGCGATAATATTTTCGGAAGTTATAGCGGAAAATCGTCGAAATTTCACTTAAATTTTAATTAATTCGAATTCTAATTAAAAATTCGAAAAAAGGGCTCCGAGGTGCACATTCCCGACCTCCAAGGTATACATGTAACAAATTTGGTAGCTGTAGGTCCAAAGGTTTGGTCTGTAGAGCGCCAACACACACACACACACATTGAGCTTTATTATAAGTATAGATGGGTATAAAATTTATTTATAATATATTCATAATATTTAAAATATTTATTTATAATATATTAATTATACATATCTTTAGATATAATAAATACATTTTTTAAAATTCTGCTAAACTTCTACTTAACAAAAATTAATTCTTTTTGGGTGGAAGGAATAACTGCACCAAATTAGATTACAAATCAGCCTGCAGTTATGTTCAGCTGTTCTTAAGTTATGCACCGCTATATTCATGCAACGTTATTGAAAACAAGTAATATTAAAAAAGAATTAATTCAATTCCTATTTAGGTCAACAAATAAAATTATTATTATTGTTGCTTTTCATTACATAATTATCAAAAACATTATTGGATTTTCGCAAGAACTAAACTTCTAATCTTCAGCACCACGTGAAAAATACTGAAATCTTTGCATTTTACATATTGAGCTACTGCCTGTTGATATCAATTTTCATGACAAAAACTCTGTTTAATGCTGAAACTCTCTTTAAAGTATTAAAAAAGGATTAAATTTAATTCATGTATTAATATCTGAAAAAAAACTGTATTTACATCAAGTGTCATTCGCTACAAGTTTTATAAAATGCATGTGAACTTGAGCGGATGAATAAAAAATGTTTTATTAACGAATTTGAATAAGATAATTTGAATAAGATAGATATAAATGTATGTAGGGTGAGTGTGAACTAATAGTAGGAATAGAATGAAAGAGCTCATCTAAACAAGAGGAAAAATAAACAATGGAATAGCGCCATCTGGTGTCGGATAACAAATCATAGCAATCGCACTCGCAGCCTTGAAATAATAATACAAAAATTTGAGATCAGAATATTTTTTTTAGTTTTGATAGAATAGGATAAAATCCTCCAAAATGTTTTAAAAATGCAAAAATCAAAGCATTTCTCTCAAAGCATAATTTTATTCGAGCAATGGAGATTAAATGCTTCTGAACAATCTTCAGAAACTAAAAAGCAATTTCCTTTTCTCAGAAGAATGAAAACCAGATTCAGCTGAAGAAAAAATATCTAGAATATTTTTTTAAAGAACATCAAGAAAAATTTTCTTCCTGATTTGTTGCTTCTCTAAGATGGTGATTTTTTTATTCTTTATGTGCATAAAAACAATTGAATTTTTTTATAACTCGAAACGGGAGAATATACTGAGAAAACTAAAATATTTTTAAATGCATCTTTCAAGGGATATCTTCAGAGAAATGATTGATTCATATTTTTATACGTGTTTTGGCAATATATAGGGATATATTTTAAATATATATTGTATTTTAATCACGGTTTGATAGCAAAGAAAAAAAAACACTCCAACTTTTATACTTTAGTCTTTTTGAAAGGAGAAAAAATTCAATTTCTGAATAAAAGAAACTTATAATTTTTTTCTTATTATTCATTAGTTTCAACTTTTTATGCTTTACCCAAAACCCATTGATACAAAGACTGCATAAAATTGAAATTATTTTTTTCACAATTTCATTAGTAAATAAATACATAAGTCTGAAACGAAATTTTATTTTTTAAATTTATCAATTGATATTAATAATATTAGATTAATAACAATAGAAATAGTTTATTTTAATTAAAATAATATTAATTCTTAAATTTTCAAGACCGTAACAAATTAAATTGTGGATACGAATTCGATAACAATATTCAACCTCTACAAACCATGAATAAATTAGTTACATTAATATATAAAAAAAAATTATAAAATGGAGCATATAATGGCAGATTCTTACTGATCATGTAACTTACCAACAAAATCAATGCAAGCCCAAATACGCCATTATGTATTGTAAATTAATAGTACCGAATGTATTGAAATCAAAGCCAATATTTCTTCCAATAAAGCAGTTAAAATGCAAAAATTAAGGTCACAGAAATAAAAAGACATAAAACTCCTTTTTCCATTTTCTCAAACCAAATATAAGGTGACATTATTATTAGCTCAAGTTCATCAATTGTTTCATGAAATTCATCATGAAAATGCTAAATTTTCATTATAAGAAGAATGTTCATGAATTGTATTTCAAACTATCTTAAAAATTGTTTATTATAAAATACGGAAAAAGTAAAAGAAAAAGTACCGTAAATACAGCAATATTATTTCAAAAATAAGATTAATAATATATTGAACACATTTAAAAGATAATTGAAATTTTTACTGAACAATAAAAATTATTTTTGATTTTCAGATGTAAAACATAAAATGATAGATTTTACTAAATAATAATTACACGCAATCAATTTTTAAATAGGAGATATATTTTCCAGATTAAATAACATTGTTGCCGAAATCGTCCAGTGCACAAAGTTCAACACTCTCAGTGAAAGATAATGATATTTTATTTCGCAAAAATCAAAATTTACCGGGATCAAAAACCCCAGTCTAGGCATTCACGAAAAATGTCAATTTTATATTACAAAAAGCATAGAAAATGCCAAATGCAAACAGTTAGAGAATTCACTTTAGTTCAGTTTCAAGCAGCAGATTGATATTTGTGTGTAAGCTTCCATTTATATTATCTCAATTGCAAGCTGCATAATTTTTAGATATCTATATCTCAAATACTTATAGAGATATTGTCGTGATTCTTTTATCTCTCAGATAATTTTCATTGGTTGTCCAATTCGTCGCTAAGATCGGGAATCCATGATTTCATATCCTTTCAAAATCCAAATTTTTCTTACATTCTGAAAGACGAATTTATAAAAATATTATAGGAAAGCCATATTAAAAATCCATAATATTATCTCTTAACATCTTAGTGCAAATCCAATTACCAAATTTTATTCTTACTGTAGATCGATTATTCTAATTACTTTTCTGCAAACTACAGACAATTTTTAACTTAAAATAACGAAATCTTTAATTTTATATCTTCCATTTTGATGGAACAAAAAAATATATATAAATATAAATAAATCATGATCAAATACGCTATTTACAATAAAATTAGAATTACACAGAATTCGAAAACGCTGCTTTTATCCTGCAGTTCCTTTTAAATTTAACGAAAAAAATGAAACTGTATTATAAATCTGAGATCGCGCGGAATCGATCCAAAAATCATTTAAAACTGTGTTTAGGTATGGACGTACGGAACTGAAGTTTGAGATAAAATGCCCATCCACAGCAAAGGAAATAGGTCTGTTATCTGGTTGCTATGGAGACATTTCATCTATATGGTGAAATGTCAGGAATACAGCAAAATTTCTATTCCTTCCTAAAGAGGAACCCCCAACTTTGAAAACTTAACGTGAAAAGATTTAAACGAAGATTATTTGGGATACGGCTCTGCGGAAAAAATGTCCTAGAAGTTTTTCAAAATATAACTATCTATCTATCTTTCTTCCCTCTTCTTATCTAAAATAAGAATGAGAACAGGATGTTGCGCATGTTCTTAGTATGGTAATTTCATGAGAACGCTTTATACTTTCTTTGAAAATAATGCAACAGTTAATTCATTCTCAGAGGTTCTTCTTGATAATTGTGAATGATAGAAAAATAGTTATTTAACATCTACAGAATATGCAAAGAGAATTTATTGTTGTTGTCAAAGGGTTAGTTATGCAAATCTTATTTATTTGTCTTCATATCTTGAATATTTATTGTTATCGTCAAAAAATTACGTATGCAAAGAGAATCTATTTTTTGTCGTCAAAAGGTTAGTTTTACAAATCTAATTTATTTTGAGAATTTATTGTTATCATCAAAATGTTAGTTATGTAAATCTAATCTATCTTGAGAATTTGTTGTTATCGTCAAAAAACTAATTTTGCAAAGAGAATCTGTTGTATAGTCAATGAGTTAGTTACGCAAATATAATTTATCCATCTTGATATCCTTTCATTTGATAATTTATCCATCTTGATATTATTTCAATTGATAATTTATCCATCTTTATATTATTTCATTTGATAATTTATCCATCTTGATATTATTTCATTTG
>JAPMOQ010038814.1:450252-463865 GCA_026543055.1 Argiope trifasciata
ATTTGATAATTTATCCATCTTGATATTATTTCATTTGATAATTTATCCATCTTGATCTATTGTTATTGCCGAAAGTATTCAAAGAGTATTTTGTAAAGAGAGAGCGAGCAATTTGAGATTTTTTAAAACTTCACTTTTCCGATATCTCAAAATAACCATATTTTCTGATTCTGTTTGTCTACCTATCTGTTGGGGCGTTAATCCAAAAACAGTTTGGTACCGGATAGTTGAAATTTAGTATAGGGCCTATAGACCAAATTTATGAATTTCTATCAAATTTTGAACTAAATCCAATGAGAGAAAAAAATGTTTGTCTAACTCTTTTTATACAAATTGACCCGATAACTACTAAAGAAATTAAAAGTAAATTTTATATTTAAAATATGAATAAATATCAATTTTGGAACTAAATCTATCAAGAGCAGACTGTTTGTTAATCTGGGTTCATGTTTAAAGAAAAACTTTATGATACCAAATACATGGCTGAATAAATAATAATCTGTAGCTATGGCAGATAATCTTCTATGTAAAAATGCAGCATTTATCAGATTACTATTAAATGAAAAGTCCATGAATATTTATTCCGATAAAAGAAAACAGAAACTTTCACTCAAATATGATTTCGATCGTAGTTGGAAAAAGCAAAAATATTACTCGACACTCCATAGGACAAGAAAAAAGAATAATGACTGTATGCAATATCGTAATTTTTTTTAAAAAACAAATGCTTAGCTTCCCCAGCATTAATTGAACATCGGGTGCATAAAAAGTGATACTTCATAGTAAGAGTAAATACGACTCTTTAAGACGACGATCTGAAAAAATCGGGAGGACAAAGGTATAAACAAAAAGCAGGAGTAGTCTTTCCGGAACTTTCTAGCTTATTCTCTAATAAATTTTGTCATGCCAGAACGTTGCATGGTATTGGCTCATAATAGTTGCGAAATATAAACTTTTGGCGGGAATTTATCGATTTAATTGAATCTATGGTGTCCTCCTTGATAAGTTATTTAGCGACTAAACCCTGCTGTGTATTAATAGTATCCAAAAATTGAATTTGTGCTTAGACGAATTTTTCTCACCGATTTGAACAAAAATTCGACAAAAAAACTACACAAGTAGATTTAAAATTCCAATCAAATTTATTAAGTTTAAGCGTGTTGTGTTTGCATGTTTCATCCCTTTACATGTTTCGAAAGTGCAGGTAGACAGACAACCAACGCGCAGGTGTATGGAACTCAGATTTTGTCAAGTTTCTACAATACACATGTTAAATCTATATACCGAATTTTGTCTATCTACCACTGCTCATTTTATAATCTTCATATTAACTTTTATAGAACAGCCAGGCAGACAGAATTCTTCTGAACGGAGTATGAATAAAATTTTACATAAATCTTCGAATTCGGTGTAGACACAATTTTCCAAGTTCCATCTGTTAAGCTCAATGTTGAGATATTCTGCGTATTCTAACTTAGAACCACTCATTCCGTTCATGTTTTGATTAGGTTCTCTATTTCCATGTGCGTTTGGTTTGGTTCGGTAATACTAATATCCCGTTATAAATCAACATTAGGGCTTTTTTAGGACGAACCTCGTAATTTTGAACGGCGGTCAGATCAGGAGGACACCTGAGATGGCACTCCCCTCTCCACACCTGAGTATTTAACGCACAACTGATGTATTTAACGCACAACAGACTCTCTTACACGACGATTCTTTGGTAGAATCAGGTCTCGAAACTGGAACTCTCCGGTTCCGAAGCCGAAAACTTTCCTTCGGGCCACCCTTGGACAGGAAAGCACTGTATTCAAAAAACGAAGCTTACTCTTCGAAAAAGCCTTCTTGCATCTATAATCATTTGAAAGGGATTCTGGGTCACTTCCAACTATCTCTACCACATCAAAGCGAAAATGCGATGAACACCTCTCTACTATGAGAAAAAAGAAACAAAAGAAAATTTTCGTTCAATGCTGGGAAAACTCAAACAATTTTTTTAATTTGATTTTCGTGAAAGTATTGATGTTGTTGCAGTTTTTTTAAAGCTCTGATAGTATATTTTTGAGAATTTATTGAAAGTTTATAGAGTTTGACACTTGCATGAATGAATTTATGTTATTTCCGACAAATAATATTTTAGAAAAATAAGATGACACTTAATAGAAAATTTTTACTATCTATATTTTAGAAAAATTTCATACTTTTATATCGGATTAGCAAAAAAATGTATTTGGGAGATCAAGTTTCGCTAGGCAGTTTCTTTTTTTTTTCCTTTCTTTCTTTCTTTTTTGTAAAATCATGCTATTTCGATACGAATCAAATAGTGATTACAAATGAATATTTTTCAAAGTTTGCTAAATATGAACTATCATTTAAATGAAAAAATCGCGAATACACTTAGTTTAACTCGTTATTTGTAACCATCTATTAAACTAGAGTATTCACTTTACAGTTTATCTGTTATTTTTCTGAATAAACTAAACCAAATTTTAGCAAAGTTGGCAGTGAGCTTTCATGTCTAGGAATCATAAAGTTGTAAGCGATTTCTTTACTACCCCATCGCTTTTTCTAAAAATTCACACTTGCGTAATATGATAGTTCCGTGATTGTTTCAAACCTTTTAATGGCTTAAATTAATTAATTTGTAAGAATTCAGAGGACGAATATTTCGGAAATTAAGTTGCAACTTCAGTTGGCAATAAATCGTCAAGCATAACAGCTTTCTGCATTATTTTTAATAGCCCTAAAAGAGAAAACTGGATGTCTCAAAAGACATAAATTGCCAATTGTTTGCCGTATTTTGAAGGCTCAAAAGCCTCAAACAAAACAATATCATATTCTTACACGATAAAAAGAAATTTACCTCGTTTAATATCTGAAAAGAGAAAGAGAAAAAAAATTTCTCCAGCGTTTAGTGCTAAAAACAACCGGTAATATTTACCTCTCATGAAAACGGTTTATTTATTTCAGAATTTTTTATTCAGAAATTATCGGTCATTTCAGTGATTTAAGAAATGTATATAGTTTTAAAATACCAGAAACTCTTAAATCAAGTTCTATTAAAATATCCTTTATCACATATGTATTTTTCTTAGACTTTAAATTTACATTATATTCAATATTCTTCATTAAATTTTTTGTAACTATAAAAAGGGATTACTGGTTTCAAATTTCAGTTATCAAATTAGTGCTTATATATTATGTTAATTTTGGAATGGTGTGTATGTGTGTTTTAAAAAGTTCTGAATAAAATCACTCTAAAATTAATACAAAATAGGCAAATTGATTTGATAAGAAAAAAAGTTTGATATTTTTTTGTGGTGTCAAGCTTTATATCGCATGTCTTTGTCATAATGCAGAGATAATGGGAATGTTCAGATTATGACAAAATCACCAAACCGCAAAATTGCTGCATTCTTGAGTTTACTTGGAAGATTACGCTTAGAGCACCAGTGCTCAGTTGTCCATCCCTAATCTGGCACTGATTTCCATTTTTTTTTCTTGGCGATTTATCACGGTCAGTAAAAATTAATTTTCTGCTATAATGAGAACAGTTCGTTAGTTTTCTGTATGTTAATTTTTACATAAAGAATGAGATTTATCTAGAAAAAAAAATGCGCATTTTTGCTTCTAATTGCACTTATCATTGACAAGTCCGCTGAAACATTGTGATTTAATCCAAATTCTGTGCTTGTCTGGATTTTTTTTTTCAATCGAGCCAACTAGGGCCAGCAGTACGAGTTAACTACTCACCAGTCACAATCATTTTGACAGCATTGACTTCATTCATACATTTCATTCGTTCATCCACGGATCGTAATTTAGACCTGAGTCAGAGTACGATCACCTTTAAACCAGTACCCCCCAGTGCCATTACTCTCGGCAAGTAGGACATTGAGACCATATTTTTTTCGAGTGTCAGCCCTTAATAACCATTTGCTTTTTTCAATGGGGATTTTTAGTCTTGCCTGATTCTAAATCGGAATAACATTTTAATATCAGAGAAATTCTTTTAACCATTTGATTGGCGCATCAAGACCAGATATGGCTTTTGTGCCAAAAAATCCAACCAACTTGAGTCCACGAAAGACTTTTACTTGATCAAGCCACCGCCACACCAGTGGGGTACGAACTCTGAACCCACGAGATGTGCATCCAACGCCCTATCGACCAGGGTACTCCTGCCTTGAACGAAATGAGTTGTACTTACAAATGAAATTTCAACTATTTTCGCTGAACAGAATAATTTTGTTCCTAACAGCAAAATAAAATCATTTAAACAAGAGCATTCCTAAACTGTGACAGTGAGAGAGAAAAGACTTAGCTTTCCCTTTGGTCGGTATCCGTCCATTACATGGTTAATTTCTCACGGGTGTTGGCTTGTTCTGCATCAAAGCTGTTATGGCATTGGAGGAGATTAATTAAATTTGTTATGGCCGCAGCAGATTAATTAAATTTCTTCAAACGGACTGCTTCCCACCTTTGGATGGCAGTTCGAAATCGAGTTATTTTGGACTATGGTGCCGGCATTCAAATCGCATCATTAGAAGAACAAAAGAAAGAGGATATTTTGGTTAGGAAAAGACTTACGATATTCAGAATTTATTTATGTGAACAAAATGTGGATTGGTCGCAATTGTTTTCTCTACAAAATTAAAAATCTTCTGGAAATTAGAATGTTTGTATTAGTTCGAAATTTTACTTCTTTATTAGTGTTTCACAATCACCATTTTAACATATTTATGCCTACTGTTTCATTTTTGGAATACCTCTCACATAATAACACATAATCACAATTATAAGCCATAATATTATTTTACCTTACATATAGAAATTTCATGTAAAAACTCCAATTTTTAAACCTTGGACATAAATGGGTTAATTGGATATCCACTTGATAATCCGCTCTTTATTTAATTTAGTTAGCCCATATCTTTGCACCTAGAGTTGTTAATATACAGCGTGATTAAAAAATAAAAACTATACTTATAAATGAAATTCTAACTATCATACCGTTCATATGAATTGAATAGAATTTTGGTTCAAAGTATTTTGAAGTATTCACCGAAGAATCACATAGAAAACAACATGGAAACTTTAACGTTAAGGTTACAGTGACAATAATTAAAAAATTTCTAATGGCAACAAAAACTTTTTTATTGGAATGTCTTATCTATAACAGAAAATAAACTGAAAGGAACTCTACCTGTAATACCTGAGAATACCAGTAATAGACATACTAAGAAGGAAAAAGGAAACAACCAATAACAGCAGAGAAGAAGCGAAAACAAAACATCTTATTGTGTGTCACAAATTTTCTACTTAGCCTACTTCAATCACGATGACACTTTGCATGCAGTAGATGGTACCTAGAACCGAAGCACGTACAATGCCGAGAGCAATCTGTTGAACTTCAAGTCTCTGGAAAAAGCGCGCTATAATCGTTTTCTCTTTTCTTAGTCTGCCTAAGCCTGACGACTTTCATGCTACGAATACCGTTCCAAGGCTATTTATTATTTTTTGTTGCGAAGAACGCATTCAAATATAAAGAAGCTGGGATTGCCATTGGAAATATATTGAATTTTATTACTATAAACATTGCTGTCGAATTTTATTTGTTACTTTTCAAACACATTCTCGAACACATATCTCAAAATACCTCGAGCCAAATTAATTTAGTTCTTGTGAATGCAATGATAGTTATTATCTCATATTTTTTACAATCATCTAATAAAAACCTTATACATAATGACTATTTTAGATTAAACAAAAAATTGGCATAATATAAAGAATCCCAAAAGAGTTTAAAAATCCCGAAACCAAATTTCTTCTCAAATATGTTCTATTATTTATTGTTATATATTATTATAATGATTGATAATTTGGCTTAGTGCGAATTATCTTTCAAGTCACGTGAGAAATATTATCCCTCTCATCTGACCAAATAGATTGAACATATTAGAACACATTATTCATGACACAATACATCCACAGGTTAGCTGACTGGTTATCGGATATCAGGGTTATTAATGGCGTCTGCTTTTCAGCAGATCTGCCAATTACAGATAACAGATGATCCTAAATGTAATTAATTACACCTGAGAATAGGTGAACAGGATTAAATAATTGGTAATCACGCGAAATGTCTCTCCATGTTGATATAAATGGAAAATTCGAAGATTAGGTGGGAGAAAGGTAATTATACTTAAAACTGTTAGATATAACACTTTTGGAAATAATGAATTTTTTTTTTATTTCCATAGTAAAAATCAAATAGGATAGTTGCATAGAAGTCGTTGCCCATGGTTTCCGTGATTAATTGATCGACATATAATAGGTATTAAGGACTGTAAAGAAAAAGAATTCCACTTCATACAATAAATAAATATTTTGAAAAAAAATATTTTTAAAGATAATATTTCCTAATGTTTACCATGTACATCAAATTGTGAAGAAAATGGATAATGCTAGTCGTCTATTTCCTACAGTTTTAATGAATAAATCATCATTAATCGGACATCGCATTTAAACCCTTTTATTTTCACGTATGCGTGGTATAGAAAAAACTTTGTAATGGTAGAAAAAATTGGAGTTCTTAATTTTGACGAATCCCACGTTTTAGACGTTGTTGAGTTGGAAAAACACATTTTTGGAAAATTACTGCCTGAATGTCTGTCTGTGACACAGATAAAATGCTTTGAGATAGATAAATGAAATTTGGTATAAGGTATTTGCATGGAGTTTCATATTTACATCCTTTTATTTTCACGTATGTGTAGTATAGAAAAAACATAGAAATCGTCAGGAAAATTCAACTTAATTTTGTCGAATCTCTTCGTTTTAGACGTTATTGAGTTCGAAAAACACATTTTTAGAAAATGGCTGTCTGTGACACAGATATCACGCTTTCAGATCGATAAAAGAAATTTGGTATAGGTATTAGCATCAAATTTATAGATTTCTATTAAAATTCGAGCTTAATCATTTCAGTGTAAGTCCATCAGAGTGGTTGTTTTAATATAATTTAACACGAGAGCTACAAAACGAAGACAGCAAGATAGGTAAAATTAGATGCGGAGAATTAACTATTGTCTAGAAACCTATCAAATTTTGAGCATAATCTAACAAAAAATTGACAATCTGCCAATCTATACTTTCAGAAATATATCAACGTGATAATTAAAATCTATAATGACTTGCATGTATCAAATTTAAGTACTTTTCCTTTATATGAGCGAAAGATGTCTCCAATGTGAACAAAACGCAAACAAAGTCTCCAAGTGTAATTACGTGAAATTTGACATAATTTAACTTTTTTGGCTATTTTTCACTATTTCCGACTAACTATAATTTGGCATATTTTTGGCGATTTGCTCAATGCACCACTATAATGATAAAGTACTAAATTAGATGCGGTATTTAGTGTTTATATGTTGTAGTTTTTTGACAAATTTTTGTTTAAATTGATTCAGAAAAACGTGTCTAAAATACAAATTCAAATTTCGGATACTTTTGCGCACATGCCTGTGATTAATTTCCAAAAAATTCATCAAAGAAGACACGATAGATTCAGTAAAAGTGCTAAATTCGTATCGAAGGTGAGTATATCATAGCTATTGTACGCTAGCTATGTCATGCTAGATATTCTCTAGCATGATAAATGTATTAGAGAATACGGGAGAAAGCTTTTGGGAGAACACTCCATCTGGTTTATCATTTTTTTAAACAGTTTTTCTTACTCATTTGCTAATCACCCATTATTCTTGGGGCATACCCAGGGTATATATAAGAAGCAATGACTGTCCTAACTAAATATTATTTGTTTTAAATTAAACATGCGTTTAATTTTTCATATACAAATTTGATAAATATTTTTGAGTACAACAATTTAGAAATTAGAACCGAATTATTGCTGATAAAGAATTAACCTCAAAATCAAATTTTGAGGTTTGAACTAAATAGAAATAGAAATATGATAAAAAAAATTCGTTGCAACATGCCTTTTCCTCTCAGTGTATTATTTTTTTCTAACAAAGAATTTTTATAAAGTATTTCTAGAAAACGTTTTTTTTTTAAAAAAAAACAGTGAAAAGAAAACTCTGCTTAGAAAGATATCTATAAAATTCTAGAATAAACCTACGTTCTTTGATATACCAGGGGTATTTTCATGCTTGCTTTACATATTCCTGTCTCATTCTTGTACAGAAATTCTCAGTTTAGTTTAGTTATATTAACGTCCCGTTTCAATGCAACACGAGGGCTATTTGGGGACGGACCTCGTAATTTTGAACCACAGTCAGATGACGAGGACGACACCTAAACTGGCACCACCCTCTCCACACCACGCCACACCAGCGGGAGGACGTTTGGTCTGACAGATTTAACGTGCAAGAGACCCCCTCACACGACGGATCTTCGGTGGAAACGAGTCTCGAACCTGAAACCCTTCGATTCCAAAGTCGATACTTTACCACCAGGCCACCGCGGCCCTCACAGAAATTTTCAGATACTTTAAGTTGTTTGTAATATCCAAGAAGATATAAATAAACAGTAAAATCTGAAGATTTACGGATCTATAATGCAATAAAGACTGAGATTTTCAGTGCGGATGGAATTATTTCGTATTTTTCCGTTATCCGGGTGCAAATGTCGCCAATGTGAATTAAAAGCAAAGATCGCCAAGTGAAGCGAATAATAAGTTGTATGAAAATTGGTGGAATTTTATATTATTGGCCGAATTTTTGCTGCGTCTGGTCAACGGAAAAGTACGAATTCTTCTTCACATTTGGAATAATAAATAATAACAATAAAAGTCGAAATTTATCTCCATTCGTAATAGATAACGCTGCAATTTGACTCGCACCTATCCATAACAAGGGTTTTGAGAACGAAGCAAAGATTAATGTCTGGAAGTACAATTCGTCATCAGTAGAATCCCTAATAATCAGACAATCTACTTCATTCAAGGTGTTCGATTGTTATACCGTTAAGGGTATAATAAAATGAAAATCGAATTTCTTTTTAGATGCGTTTTTCCGATCAGACAGAAAAGAAGTTTTACATAGACTATAAATAAAGCGACAAACTTACATACCGATTTTCATCTTTTGACATTACATTTATCACTTTTACATATTTTAGAAATTACAGGCAGACAGAAACTCAAATACTTGTTGAATTTGGCTCAAACTTTGGGTGGTATCTACACCATATGTATTAAATCTTTACTCTGAATTTTATCAATAAAACTCTCTTTGTTTTCTAGGGCAGTGGAGACCCGGTGGTAAGATCGCAGCTTGTGAGCCATAGGGTTTGATGTTCGAGACCTGATTCCTCAGAAGAACTATTATCCCGCAAGGACATCCCGCTGATGTGTCATGGTGTGGAGAGGGGGGAGTTCCAATTCAGGTGTCGTCCTTGTCATCTGACCGCAGTTCAAAATTTCGAGGTCCATCCCAAAATAGCCCTAGTGCTGCTTTACAACAATCAGGGACATACTTTTGGACGTCAATGTAACTGAAATAAACTCTTTGTTTTCTAGTTGTCTTGTCAATTAATTATAGAGCAGCTGGACGGATAGACTCTCTTAATAGATTTTGTTGATAATTTGTGAAAAATCTACAAATTTGATGTAAAGACCCTATATAAATTTTGATTCTTCTTTTTTGGTCTATCTTTGTCACAGACAGACATTTTCCAACTGGTAATTCTTAAAGTTTAAGTTTTTTTATCTCAAGGTGGTTTGAAGCGCATCGATTCGTCAAAATCTCGAGTTCATGTCTTTTTGACGTTTACTATACTTTCTCTGTGTTTCTCCTACCGTTACTTATGGCACTTCTATTAGACAAGCATGCGGAATAAATCACCGATTTTGCACTTTAACTTATGAAACTAAAGACCCCTGAGCACCCAAGGGCACAGATCGGACTTCCAAATCATACGAAGATATGCTCACACATTCGTTTGCACGACACTTTTTTACAAAGGGGCTCTTTTGCACACCTCAGATACAAAACACAAGGTTAAGAACAACCCTTTCTGAACCAGAATCCGAACTTGGGACACCCAGATCTTTGAGAAGACGTGTTGCCTCCAGGCCGGACCCCTAGTTACCCCTAGGCCGGAAGTTATACTTCATATTAGAGAAAATCAAAAGGAAGACATCTCGATCCTTCTTTCATGTTCACCAACCTTAACTGATCCTCAATGAGACAAAGAAATTACATTAAAAGCAAGTTGTTGTTGTCGTGTCCGTGTTTGTCACGGAAAGGGGGTGCAGTAGCTTCTGAGGGTAAAGACCCCCTGAGCTCCCAGGAGGCAGAAGTCTGATATCTAGCTCACACACACGACACAACCCTTTTTAGGGGGTGGTCGAATTCATTCATCCATCCATCAGCAAGTCGGAATTTAGATCCGAATCAGAGACCGACTCATCCCTGATTCAGTACCCCCAGAGGTATCGTTTTGTTATGGGAACTTGGAGTACTTTGAAGTCTCGACATATTTAACGTGCCCCAACTACCATTAGCCAACACGGCGGTCTTTGGCTAAGACGAGGACAGAACCCGCGACCTTTCGGTTACGAGACTGAAGCTCTACCAACCAGGCTACCGCGGCCCATTAAAAACAAGTAATATCTGTAAAAAAAAGTTCAGATCCTACTTAGGTCAACAAAGAAAAATTATATTAGTTACTTTTTTAATTATCTGCTTTTACTTTTAAATTGTATTAGTTAATTTATTTGAATTACTATTTACTATATAATTATCAAAAAAACATTAAGCATAAAAAATATATAGATTTTCTGAATAGTTGAATTCACATTCTTCACCTTCACTTGAAAAATACTGAAATCCTCGCACTTTACCGATTGAGATACCACCTTACAAACTGATAAAACTCTATTTAAAATATTAAAAATTTATTAAATTTGATGAATTATTTAATACGTGAAATAAACTGTACATCCAAGTTTTGAAAGACATTTTTGAACTCGAATGGATGAATAAAAAGTAATTACTTCACGATCGAAAATTAGGACAAGATATATAAATGAATAAATATGGGGAGAGTGTGACCTAATAGAAGGAATTGACTGAAAGAGAAAAAAATATGATGTTCTAAGAATGAAGGGATTTGCTCAAAGGATAAAAAAAAGCTGAGCGAAAACCTGAGGTGTATATTAAATGGCAGCATGAATTGAACGACTTATAGAGATCGATTTCGGAATCTCATCACTTTTGACTTCGTATCACGCTTTCCAATAACCTTCTGCCAAAATTCATTCATTCCTGGAAGGGAAAGTTTTATGCCTGTGCATTTCCAAAACTGGACTTCATACTTTTGAATCCTGCAGTGCACCTCGGCTTTAAGAATATTCGATAGAATCGTTGTAAGTCAAGCCTTTTCCCTTTTTGAGGTACAAGATATGAGGTGCAAAAGTTAGTATTTAACAAGTCAGTAACATTTGTAAGAAAACGTGAGAAAACTCTCAAAAGTGGCAAGAATTTGTAAATTTTTTTCTTTTCTTTATGGATTTTGGATGTCATGGGGGGGAGGAGATTCTTTAGCTTTTCTGAGCTTCTGATTTGGATATACTTTTGAATTCTTTGATTTGTTCTGAAAATATCATAAATGGATAAAATTTATAAATATAATACTTATATTTAAAAGATTAGACAATAATAATTGGAAAATATATCTTTCCACATATTATTTCAAATATGAGTGAGAGGGAGGTCTCACTTTTGGAATCGGGGTTTTAGGTCCGACACCCGATTTTACTGAAGAACTGTCGTATAAGCTAGTTTAGCGCATGTTAAACATCCAAACCACACATCCTACCCCTGGAGTGGAAAGGGTGTTGCCAACTCAGGTATAGTCCTTGTCATCTGACTGCGGTTCAAAATTATGAGGTTTATCCCAAAATATATCAGGGTTGCTTTAAAACGGGACATAAACAAAACTAAACTAAACTAACTGAAGTATCTCCATTCTTTAAACAAAGTTCAAAAAGCATTTATTAAGTTTCATCTGTCTGGCTGTAAACTCGAGCACTCAAAAACACTTAGCTAGTAATATGAAATTTGGTATTTGGACTAAATCAGATTTGTGAAGTTCTTTAAATCTGATCTGATTTGGAGTGGCTTTTGAATCATTAGATATTTTTTTTTAAATATCATGAAAGGATAAATTTAGGATATCATATCCACATTTCTTTAAAAAGAAGGAGTTGATAATTAACAGAAAATCCGTCTTTCAGTGTTTATTTTCAAAGGGAAATTATTATGCTCAAATTTAGGTAAAACAATGATTGAAGGAATATGTTAATTTCAAAAGATTATTAAAAGTGACAAAAAAAATTAAATATATATGAAGTAACTAATTTAGAGTCAATTTTATAAATATAAGAAACAAAAGCTATGCTTATGTTTATTCACTTAACATTTGAGCCTGAATTAATAAGAAATTAATACATAAGTTTGATCGAGAATTAACTTTCATGCAAAGGAATCACACAAAAAGAAAATACTGCAATCATCAAAAATTCTAATAATTAGTTTAATTATTCTTTTTTCCTTTAATTGATCAATTTATTACTAGCTCACAAAATCAAGAATAAGGCTATATAAATTATTTTCACTACAAATTTAAATCAAAACATGAGAGAAAATCCAGCCTTACTGTAGACATTCTTCAAATATCACTCATAAAATCAATGAAAAAAATGTAAATACATTATTTACTCTATAAGATATTGGAAAGAAAATGAGAATATAGATAATCAATATCATAAGCACATAGTATGCATAGTACAAAATAAAATATTTGACAGAAATATTTTATATATAATCAAATAAACTCCAGACTACCTAATTGAATTTATCTAACACTACACATAATAAGGGCCAACTATCTCAATTAAAACAAGGTTGTTAGTTGTTAACAGACTTCAAATAAGAAAGTAACAAAATTCATAACCACATTGTATAGAGTATTTAATACATACACATGACCACAAAAAATCACATATACTTATAACCAAAAGAAAAAGATCATTAATATTTGTTGAATGTTTTAATCAAATATGAGTTGCACATGATATATCGACTATTTCGGCAATAGTCTTGATTAAAAAAAACTATATATTTTACTTTACGATAAATCTTAAGCAAAGATTCCCTAATCATGTTCGCTCTTTTATTTGAGTTTAGACTAACCAATGTCAATAATTAAATAATAAATCTAGTCTAGATATTAGAATAATCTTGTTTATAAGCATAAACACTCTCTTCTTTGAAATAATATCAACTTTCGAGTATAAAATTAACCTATTGTTTTTTAATAGTTTGAATTTCCAGAATTATTGGTGAATGGTTAGAATTTACCAGTTTAACGACTTAATACAATTAACTGAACTTGAAAATTTGTATTCATAGTACAACGTGTTTTACTTATAGACCATAGAGAAAATAATTTTGATTTCTGTTTCATTTGAGACTAAATTAAGTATTGTTAAATTAGAGATACAGTCGAAGAATCATTAATGAAAATTTTCTATAATGTAGCACATTTATTTTCGAAATAAATGTAGCTAGCAGAAGTCATATTGG
>JAPMOQ010038821.1:0-33241 GCA_026543055.1 Argiope trifasciata
TGAGAAATTTAATGCCTCCTTTTCTAACAATTGTGGAAAGATTTAATAGAATTTTGATGACAAGAAAGCCAAATTTCATTTATACAGAACGTTGCGTTTTTCAGTCATATTTTCCCCATGTCAACGTATACACTTGCTGAAAAACGGATAAATAATTATGAAGATAAAAACATATGCTAAATTTATTTATTTATTTTCGTTTTTGAGTTATCCTCTCTACATACGGGTAGATAGATAACCTGAGCGGAAAGACGGTTTTCGTTCAAAGTGTAACTGGTATCAGCAGTTTCGATTCAATGTCCACACACCAAGTTCCGTTAGTTATGGCTGAAATTTTGCGTTAGACCGACATAACTCACAAGATTTTTTTCCTTTGATTGAAGGATGCTCTAAACATCGAAATTCTTAATATTAAATTTATTGGCGATTGAAATATTTTTCTTTCGTATCTCTACTATTAATAAAAAAGAGTACTTGAATGCATTGGTATTTTACTGGATAGACTGTTACACTTACATCTATCAAATTTGACACAGTGTGTATCGAATTTGAATGTGCTCTTTATTTGAAATGTAGTTAAAATTTTCATCAATAAAAAATTAATCTAAATTTTGACGTGTTTCCCCTATATCGCCTAAAAGTTATCTGAATTATTTTTACATCATTTTAAAATTCAAAACATTGTTTTTACAAGGATATCTATTTAGAAGCCATGCAACTCTTTGCTTTATTTTATTTGGTTTTTAGACACATTTTAGGTTTAATTTGTAACAAAAATGTATAATGAAATCCATATCGTTTCGATGGTTACTATAAATATTTCACCATAAATTTTCTTTCATTGTTGAAGATGTACTTATGAAATCATAATTATTTTTCCATGTTGAATCGGTTTTAGTTTAAAGATACCAACAGCATTTTTTAAAGATTTGTTTTTAAAATTTAAAGAAATAAATTGTTCCTTCTATCCTTTAATAATTATTTTTAAGTTTTAGTTTCTTTTGCTTATTTCAAAAAAAAGGAATAACATTAGACTATATTATTACATTTTGACTTTTATATTTATATTTTATAATGTAATTATAACAAAGAATATAATTATTATAATTATTTTGAAATAGTGCTGTGTCAATTCCTAATACTTGAAAACATTTTACCGCTGAGACTTCTTGTAAAAAATTTTTCGTGAAACCACATTTAGATAATTCATTTTCTCATATAAAGTCATAGCATTCTCTCTTGATTAATTAATTAATTATTAATCGAATTTAATAAACAAAATTGATTTCATCTGATGAGATTTGTGATTTTATTCTCTAAAACTACTCTTAACCTCAAAAATATTGTAATATACTGTTATTAGAAGAAACAAAAATGGAATTGACAAATTTTTAAACCGATTTAAGAAATCAATTGAAGAAATTTCTCCTACGATAAAAAAATTATGATAAACTTATAAGAGGCAAGATAAATATGGATAATCCACTCAGTGCTAAAAATTATCGAATAGAAAACCTCCTCTGAAATGATAACGTGTAGTTAAGCTTAAAGATGACCTTGAACTATCGATTTTGTTATTAACCTGTTATAGTCTCTCTGATTCCTAAGGACTGACCAGTTAGCCAATCCCTTCGCCCCTAAGCTTGCCCCTTGTAGGTTCAAACTCATGAGCTGAACTTTATATTCATACAGGCTGTTCGCTCACTCGAATCTTTTTTTTTTATCTCGTTCCCCCTCTTGAAAGAGATAAGAGACGTACTTCAAAGTCCCTAAGTGACGCGACGTTAACATCAAACGTTAGTTTCTAGCATTCTCAGTTTTGAGATACAAAGATGCTTCGGCAACTGAAATTGCTTTCTGCGGCTAAAATCCTATCTAGTAACTGCACATTTTTCTCAAAAACTGGGGAATGTTTATCTTCAAGGGTAAGTGATATTTATTTTTATTTATTACGAAATGTGTTTATCTTCAAGCCATTTTTTCGATTACCATGATTTATTAATAACTTATTGTCCCTACATTTTTCTGGAATATTATTTTTTTAAATGACGCACAATACGTAGTTAAAGCTCTTAAGGTTAATAAATTTTTCTCTTCCAACTGTCTTTAATAATCTTAATAATCTTAATAATCTTTAATAATCTTACAGTTCACATTGTTTCATAATTACACATCTCCTGCTTACTTCTTTTTCTCGAATAATTTTAAGAATTTAAAAAAATTGGTATGAAAGTTATTTATTTGCAAGTCTTTTTGATTTATTAGTTTGCTTTTAAAGGAATGAATAAATTATTTAATTTTAAAAAAGAAAGTATTACATTAAAAAATGCATATTTTTGATTGTTTTTTTATACTTATTCACACAACTTTCGACATATTTTTTTTGTTAAATAACAAAAACTATAAAATGAAAAATTCTAAAGTTATTTAAATTTTTAAAATAAGTAGCAATATTTCATAAATCGGGCATAAAATTGTCTTCAGACTTGTAAATATAAAAAATAAAACTATATTGTGTAAAATTATATCGGTCTTAACATTGTAAATAAAAATATATTTAATGAATATAAGATAGCCCTTACATTCACAAAAATACCCTTAAAATATACTCTCTAAGAGTTATAAAATAGTGGCTAGGAAATTTTAAAATTTACTTCATGTGGGCATATAAAAGTAGATTCATTTACTAAATGTCGTAATGAATTTGAATGCAGGTATCTGAGACTACAAAAAGAGCGAATACATTTTATGAAAAGTCATTCTTTTAGAGCATTATTTAGTCATTTTAAATTATAAATAAAAAAAAATAACCATGTTTGAGTTTATTTTACTATCAGAAGTTTTGCTAATAGCAAATTATTCTTGTTAAAAAAATTTCGGAGTAGATATGATGCATTTCTCTTTCATAGTCAATTCATATTTAATCTTAATATTACTAAATTTTACCAAATTTTCATTCTCAGGCGCAATTAAATAGATTGTATGCAAATTTCAATTCTAGATTTATTTTTTAAAACTAATATTTATTAAAATGTCCTGTAATAATATGTTATTTATATTTTTAATCTTCACCTGTATGCTTTATATTTTTAGTTTTCGAAAAAAATTTCATAGTTAAGAAAAAATATTTATTCTTAATCGTATAAAAAAATAAGAATAAAAACGTAAAGATAGCTCCCCCCTTATTTAATCTCATATTAATTTTTTAATAACACTTGTAGCGATTTTTAAAATTGCTTATTTATTTCACAGACAATTTTGATTTTGAAGAAAGAAATATCTAAACGTAGTTTTTCATCAACTGTGGTAAGTTTATTGAATTTTTTTTTTCTTTTTCTAAAGTAAGAATTTAATCGAATTAAATTGTTCTTTCGTGTGCAACTTGGGATTGTAATGACGTTGATTTTTACATCGTAAAATTATTTTGAAACATTGTTGATTTACCGTTTTTTTTTAAATATTAACAATAAACAACAAATCAGAAATAAAGTTTCAAATGTGTTTCAGCAAAATATTTCATATTATTGAGTTTTACAAATGTCTTCTTTTTCCAAGTTAAAATTAGTAAATAATTTGTATTTTCCTATGTGAAGACAGTTTTGTACATACACATTACAATGTCTACAACCAAATCTTTGTTCATTTTTTCTATTTATTCATTAACACACAGCACAAAGTCCTGTATGGTATGTGTACTTATACATAATCTATATATTTAGAATTCTTTCTCTGTTGATATCATAAGATATCATACCATTTCATATAACTTAGGGACAAAGATCAAAATAAAAAGTGGGTGCGAGTTAAATCTAGCATAGGGGGTGGAAACTCAAATTATATGTCACAGTCATTGATTGAATTCAAGTGTAAGGCCAATCTAGAGGAAGGCATCTGCAGTTTTGAAGAGAAGTTGAGGTAGATTCTAAAAGGCTTTCCTTTCATCATATTTAAAGTAAAATATACGAGTTATTTGAATGAATATATTTCAGAATAATTTTTAATGTGTAATAGTGATAAAAATAAGAGAACGATATCCATAAGTTTATAAAGATCCAAAAAATCGCAATTTTTACAGCTTTACAATGTATTCAATAGAAAAAAAAAAGCTGTACATAATTTTTTTAAAATAATTTCTTTCACATGTGATATGACTTCCACATGTTTGATGTATCCTTCATTTTGAAATTACATTAAGTAATTTTTATATTTAAAGACTTGTTTGCTTATAAATTTTTTAATTATCATTTCCCTATAAACTTAAATTATTTTTTAAATTATTACAGATCTTAAATCATTGATTATAACTACGTTATTTATTAGAATTGTTAATTCACTAATTTTGCATTATTTGCATGTTAATTATTGATTATTTAAGTTAATTATTAAAAATAAATCTTTCTTTGTATAGTAAATTTTTTTTTATTCGCATAGCATGGAACTTTAGACTCCAGTTTTCTTATATCTAGTTGTTAGACTAACCGAAATTTTACGATGATGGCGATAATTTTAAATAAGCCAAATTCCTCAGCATTATAAGTGAAAACATTAAATAGCATTTTAATAAAATCAAAACCACGCACTTATTTTTTATCACTAGTATTACAAATAAAATGCACGGTACTGTTAAATTATGCTATTTTGTAAAAGCAACTATTAGTTGTCTCCGATCATTTCAGAAAGTGTCATTTTCACAGAGAAATATGTATATATATATATTAAGAAGGGACATTGATAAACTTTTATTCTGCAGAAAAATGCATCAGCTTTAAGATAATATTTCACAGTTCTCTAACTCATTTAGCAGATAATAAAAAGAATCCTCGATGTTTACTTTCTTTTGAAGAGGAATGCAACAATTTATTCTAATGTCCTCATGCATGTGACCCCAATATTTCAAATTCTCCCCTCCCTCCAACAACAACAAAAAAAAACCCTCCCCGCTTCGGTATGAAACCTACAAAGTTTGTACCCTCCTGCAGGACCACAAAGGTTTGTTTGCCGCAACCTATTATATCTTCCCTTGAAGGGTGAATCGGGGACTGTCACCAATGCAAGATTTTTATTTTTCTTGGAACCATGAGCAGACTATAATCCCTGGTCCCCTCCGGAAAGGTATTCAGTAGTGTAAATAGTGTTGTAGTATGCACACAGTTCATTGATCACTAAAGAATTTTTACTCATCTGCTCCTGTATTCTCTGACGAAGGTCATATGTAGGATATTTTGCATTGCTCCCAAAGCAGACAAACCGTATTACATAAAATCAATCTGAATGTTTGTTTGACTATCTTTGACATTATATGCTCAAGTACCACGGGGTAGTTAATTTTTCTTAAGGTTCGAAATGGTTAATAGAAGAGGAATAAATAACTAAAAAGGAAAATAAATTCAAAAATAAACTTTTTAAACTTTAAAATATTAATCAACGAAATGTAGATGAGTATCCTGCTTAGATATTTGAAAATATAATACATTCTGTGGAATGCAAAAAAAAAAGAAACTAATAATTATAATCAAATATAATTTTAAAAATATAGCGTTTTATCCTTAATATATAAGTTTGTTTAAAAAAATAATGGCATTATTTCTCAGGAAAATGGCAAATAAATCTTAACACTTTTTTTTTCGTTTATTTTTAAAACTTATCATTATTGTAGAAATTAATTAAAATTTAAAGCGTGAAAGTTGCTAATAAGTACTGAATATCTATCCCTCATGATTTATATTTGGGGGAAAAAAACTATTTCTTTTTTTTAAGATTTAGAAATTTGTCAGAAAACTGGCATTGTTTTCCTTTCCGCAGAAGAAAATCTATTAAATATTTGTGCATAAAAGAAATGAGAAAAAAAAAATAGCGATATATTTTTATCAGATTAATTTTATATTAAAATAACTTATAATTTTATATAAAATAATTTTATGTAATAATTTTATATAAAATAAAAATTTTTTATAAAATTTAGTACGCCATTTTTTAAAACTTCATTGTTTCTTTTTTTAAAATCATTAACCTAATATGCATGTAGAAGGCTTTTAAATAAATTTTACATCCTTTTCAGTATTGAATAAAATTATGTATTTAGAAATAATAATTAAAGACAATGCCTACAATTACTCTCTATGTCTCATTTGAAAACCATTCAGGGGGCAGGTCCGTAAATCTGCCATAACTTAAAGCATTCTTCCTAACAATTAGTGTATATTAGATGTTATGTTTAATTCACCAAATTCAGCAAAAAGAATATATATATAAAGAAAACACTTTACTTAAGGGATATGAGCTTTTCAAAATAGTTACTTACTGAATGTCGATTTTGATAAAAAGGAGAATTAACTTAGATAAATATTACTGTTTTTTTTTTCCAGTAGCGCTGATATTCCTATCTGAATGGTTATTTAAACCTATTTAGTTGTTTATACTAACAATGTAAAACAGGCATTCATACATTTGAGTAAAATGCTGACTTACTGAAAGGGAAACTTGTTTTGTTTCCTGTATATTAAAAAGAATTTAGCCTATAATCAAAATTTTAAAATGTTAATCATATCAACGCTATTGATGAAAAACTAATAATTTGAAACAACAGGAATCCCAAACAATGAGAAAAGCAAAATTTATTATTTAAGAAAACCTCCAGTCTCAATGTTTATTAAATTAACTCAAATGTCAGGTAAAAAGCAAGACCCTAGTTCATTTCTTGAATCAAAGCAATGAATGCAAAAGAAAAAAAAAAAGAATGAGTAGCATTTTCAAGAATAACAGCATCAGTCCTATACTATAGTAATTCAAAAAACAAAGACCTCATTTTCCTGTTCTATTTTAGTCCACGCACCAGGTAACCTTTACTCTAAAATAAAGATTTCTAAAATTGAAAATATAAACAGTATAATCTTCATTCTTTTTTTCTCCATTCCGCTTCTTGAACATGAAACTGCAATTACTCTGGAAAAGCAAAAGACGTTTACTTTCTTTTTTTTTTCTTTTATTCCCTCCACCCTCAAATTACGTGTAACGTGAGGCTTTGACCTTGTAGACGGTAGCTCTGTCCTTCATCCCTCAATACTTGTTTTTGATGCATATTTCTTAGTTGCGAACGTTTTCTATGAGCTAATGGCCACTTTTTTTTTCTCCTTTATTTTTTTCCTTTCTCCCCCTCCCCCCGTTTTAGTAGTAATGAAACTAATTTCTTTTGTTTATTATCATACTCTTCGCACTTTATTTGTTTATTAAAAATATGTAGTTATTTATTATTCCTTCTCAGCTTCTGAATTCTAAAATAATTCTTTATCTAATTCTAAAGTACCTTGTTCTTTATGAAATTAATGTCATTTCTAACGCTCTTAAAATATGAATGAGATTGTTTTATTATAGAGATTCTTAATTTCAAATAATGAGCTTTTTTTATTTTACTGTTTTTAGTAAAAGTGTTATTTTTATACGTAAAGGAGTTGATCTTCCGAACTTAATATTGATTTTGTTCAGATAGAAGGCATACATTTGGAAAGCAGTTATAGTCTTTGTAATAGTGTCAGTAATGTAAAAGTCAGGTTGAATATTTAAGGATAATTTTGGTTTTAATTTAATTTCAACACTAACTTCATAAAAAATTAAAACATCAAATATTCTGCAATTCTCTGAACGAATCAGATAAGGCATTGCATGCGCAAAAGTTAATGCAGGGATTTAATGTTTCCTGTTTTTTATTTTATTTTATTTCCTTTTTGAGAATTTCGATATGTTTTTCGACCATTCCTTCTTTCTTTTTTTCTCTATTTTAGTTTTCACATATAGATTATAAAAGACATGTTCTACTTCTAAAAATTACTTAGTTTTATGCTTTCTCCAAAATAATAATAATAATAAAAGACTTTCTATCCATTCTAATTGATTTAATTCGATTTCGGTTATTTTCATTTCCAGAACTGTAAAAGCAAGGAAAAATATATATATATTTTCATATTAGGCTTTTACTGTTCAATTTCTTTTACAACATAAAATTCTATTAGAGTATTATTTCTTAAATATTTATCGATAATTAGAGATGTTTTAAGCCTGTTGACCACATGAATATTTTTCCCGTATTATATTTTATAACTCAAATAGGTATTTATACATTTCTTCCGGTAATAAAATGATGTTCTTTCTTTCAATATTGTATTTCGTATAATGTTCCACTTACAGATAATAAAACATTTTCCATCTTACAATTTAAAAATGCTGGACAGAAATTTTATATCGATTCTCAGATCTCTAAACCACCTCAGCGATACCAACGCGCCATCTATTGGAGGAAAAATAATATTCTTGCTTTTTTTCCCGCGGGGGGGGGTATTATAATTCTTTTGGGAAAATCATGCTCGACCGTCGAAAGACGGCTATGCGTCATCACGGGAGATCTTCCATCGATCCCATCTCCAACATCCTCAACAGGACCGACACGCCATCTATCGGAGGAGGATGAGATATTTGTACTGATTTTTCTGTATTATACAGCTCCAGCAAAGTCATAAGTATTCAAATTGACCAAGCGATAATTTTAGAGAGGACATCACACAGAAAAATAAAATTACTTATTAAAGCTATGCTTGGTTCTAGTATTTTAAATTCTTGCTTTACCAAAATATTGCGAATGTTTCACTGAATACATCAGAAGTTATGTTTGTATCCTATCTCTATATCTCTTCTACGAGGCTGAAGCGCCATCTATAAGAGTAAAAATGAGATACTGGCACTGATTTTTCAGTATTAGAAAGATCTGTTAGTGGCTCAGGAATTCAAATAAAGTCAGAAAACATTTTAGACTGGGAAACTACATAGATATTTTTCTTTTTACAGCAGCATTTGAGAAGAGTATTTTAAATTCTTTCTTTATCTAGATATCTTGAATAACTTATCAAAGATACCGTGAATATTTCATGGAAGATCTCAAGTAAATTATTACGAAACCCATCTGCTTTGGTACAGACACAATTCTTTAGATAAAAGAAAGTCTGTGCCGTTATCATAGTATAGAGGTTAAACATTCAATTTATTTGTTATTTTCTGATACCATAGTTCTGAACAAATCGACTGGGTGATAAGAAGGATAAGAAATTACTTGTTGGAATAAGTTTCGACTTCTTTTTTCGATAAGGAAAAAAAATATATATGCCGAATAAACATCGATAAGTATAATGACACATGTAAACCTTGCTCTTGCTGCACGTAGATTAAATTACTAAAGTGATTAAAAGGGAAACTGATCACTAAACGTACTTTCTGATGATACTACAAAAAAAATGTTAGTCTTATTTGATTTATTTATTGTATTCGTAAATTGCACTTTTACTAGAGACATTTATCCAAAAAGAATTCATGAAACTTGTTCAAAAGATTTTCTACGGCTTCGACCATATTCTCCAATAAAAGTTAAAAAAACATTGTTTAATAAATATTCTGAGGTAACTTAGTAAATTATAGTTACTAGTATCATGTGTTAGTTTGGAAAATGTAGAATGGTTAGAAACAGCTCATAATGCATAAAATAATTTTCAATGTACTTTTTATGATTAGATTTTTTTTTCTCTAGTCCATCTGGAATTATAAAATGATTTTACTAAGTCTAATTAGGATTATATATCTACTCCGAACATTCTCTGTAATATTCAAAATGAGTTTAGATGGTGAAAACAGAAAGGTACGACAAATTCTTAACTTTGGAAATAAAAAATTATAGTTACTACCAAAGAACGGCACGTAGTCCTTCACAGGTTTGACGTGGAAGTTTGGAAAGAAATATTTCCACACGTGTTTCTCTTATTATATGACTACAACATTACAGGAACATTCCTAGTCTTCGTGTAACTTCGAAACAAATCAATCTAAATTCAATCAATTATTGTATTATAATTCTATCAAATATTTCTATCTGATAATTCAAAAATGCTGTATTAGGAACAATATTGATTTTCTCCAAGTTTGTACTGTCTAGTTTATTTTTAATACGGTAGGTACATATTTAATAGCGGATATGAAACATATAACAGGATAAGTGCTAAGAAAATGCCGTTTCAAATGCGAAGTAATATACTCACAGTATAAAGTATTTTTATAAAAAACTTTCTAGTTCGAACTATGCCAATTAAAGCAAGCTATTAAATCTAAAGAAGTAGTCACAATAATTGATAGCGATATGGTGTATGCTACCAGTTTTTCTGCATATTATTTTAATTTGTTTGTGGCAGATGCACTGGACAAGAGGCCTTTGACTGGTCTAATAAGAATAAATTTGTGTCAAAAACTGGATTAGAGATTTCAGTCATTAACATTTGCTTTAATATTTCCCCTATGGAAGGCTTTATAATTTGTGTTTAGTTGTGAAAATCTATAGGTTTGTTAATTGACCTTTGTTTTAACACTTATAAATATATATAAGAGTATATGTTAAAGAATCACAATTTCTTTTAATTAATAATTTGATTTTATGTTATTATTATTTCTCTATGATACTTACGATAAAGATATATACTTTTTTTTTCACTTAAAAAAAAAACCGCTTGGCTTGTTCAATGAACCATTCTTTCTATAATATTTTGACATCATGAATGTTAATAATATTGAAAAGCCCATGTATTGAAATGGGAAAAGCGTTGTCAATTCGACTCATGAGGTTAATTCAGGGTGATAGCTCGATTTTCTGCTGATCTGGTTCTTTTCATTTGCTTCTCTACTCAACTTCAGTTTTGAAAAGCCTTGATGAAAACTCACCCATAAAATCTCCCCACCCCTAGGAAACTATGCGACGAGAACCGGTGCTTTCAACATGGTATGGCCGTTGACAAGCCCCAGTGGGGCAGGTGAACCTTTCAGTATATATATATATATATATATATATATATATATATATACGTATATATATATATATAAATCCGGCAACCCTTCAAAAAAAGAATATTCTGCAAGAGGGAAAAAAGAGGGGAGACAATAAGGGAACGGAAACTGTGGGCTTGAAGGGGGAAAAGATAGGGGATATTTCGAAACGGAGCGATGGGGGAGAGATAATGGGATTAGCGCAACCGTGACCGTATTTCGGGGCAACTATTTAGTATTTTCGCTTAAATAAGCAGCATTGCTCCTAGGGATTTGTACGAATTTGAAATTTCCCTTCATTGAGGCATTTTGCACTTATTTTACGTTGAAAATATTACCAGTAATAATACTGTCATTTAAAAATGTCACATTATAAACTCTTAATTATTATTATTATTTTTTTTAAATGGTTATGTATTTTGGGTTATTTGAATTTTTTTTAAATACCTAGTGACAGTAGTTCGAGTATCATCCTCCTGTCAGTTCAATGGAAAAATTTGCGAAAAAAATTCTAGGTCAAGAGCGGTTTAGTAATTTTAGAAAAGTTGAAATAACTACATCTGTCTCAAAACAGACCGTTCAGTTTCAAAACGAAAAGCTAACAAATGCAATCACCAACATAATCCATAAATCCACATATGCTAATTATAAATTTATGAAAATAAAATATCTACAAATGGTGTCCCTTTTTCTTATTTTTGAATAAATTATAATTAAGTAATTTTATGATAAATTCTTATAATATTTATAAACAATTGAATTGTGCAATAAAATTCAAATAATAAAAAAAAAATTAAATTTATTTCACATTATCTCTAATTTTTTTCTCTTTTATCATCTCTAATGTTGCATTATTTTACAGATCAGACGGGCTTCTACTGTGAGCCTAGCGAAAGATGATGTAAGTCTTTATTTAATTATTCATTTGATAGTGATATTATTTTAAAAGAAGCAAATTTAGCGTAATTCCCTTAAGAGATATATGATGAGAATTATATTAAAAAAAATAAAGGTAACCAATGGCATAAAAAATATAGTTCAATAAATACTTTGCTTTTTTTCTTTTTTGAAAAAAAAGTTATCTTAAATTATTTCTTTTCTTTAAATAACGGTGACGTATAAGAAAACACAACGTTTGATATTTCTGGTAGAAATATATATTTATATATAAAGAAACAGAAAATAAAATTTTGAAACTGTGAGTTATTAAGAAGAAATTATGGATCGTTAGTTAGATATTTTGGAGGCGATTCTGAGATGAATTGAAATTCTGCATTAGCAAGATAAAAAGCCAGAATAAGGATTAAAAAAGAAGGTGATTAAATAAAGCAAAGTTGGAATTAAATAAAACTAATTTACTTGGATTAAATAAAGCAAAATTGATACTTGAAGTAAAATATCTACGAAATTAGCTGTCACTTCAATCTAATTTCCCCTAATTGGAATAATTGTTTGCTTTGCCTATCTATATCAGACAAACATTTAAAAATAGTTAAATTTTATTTTCAGGCTTTAAAGAAGTTACCGCTGCATGATATCCATGTCAAACATGGAGCCAAATTCGGAGAATTTGCTGGATACAAAATGCCTCTTTCTTATCAAAATCAGTCTATTGTTGACTCTCACCTCCACACGAGAAATGCAGTTAGTGCATTTGATGTATCACACATGTTGCAAACATTTATAAGAGGAAAGAACTGCATAGAATTTCTGGAGGGTTTGGTGGTAGCTGACATTAAAAGTAAGTAAGAAATAATTTTTCAAAACACTTAGAAAAACGAAAACAGAAAATTTACAGTGCCTACCCTTATAATCATAATATGTAGTATGCTATAAACTATGAATAAAACATTGACATGAAATCCGTGAGGTAATATGGTTTTTGATCGCTAGTTTGACCGACGATGGTCTTTAAATTTGGATTTTCAAAACTTTTCAGAGTGAAAACTTAAAACTTATGCATCTGAATGAAGTTAATGATTGTAAGCGTTTGAAAGTCATGAAATTTTTTCAATAATTTAAGATACATAAATTTGAGTAGAATAAAGCTGAGATGTTTTAAAAAAAGTTGACCAAGATTTGATATTAAATTTACCAAAGTATATTTCTGATTTCAGAGTTAAATTTACTAGATACTGGAAATCTCATGTGACCCTTACTGAACAAATTTATTAATTTAATCAGCTCCTGAATTGCTGTGTTAAGAAATATTTTAAGATAATTTTTACCCATGACTTTTCCCGAAATTTAAATGCTCTTTGCTCTAAATTGATTTCTCTATATAAATTTATTTTTATTAAATACTTAACACTTGATTCTTTACTTCAAGTCCATGTCATTGTGATGGTTACTTGATGTTTAATGAAAGCAGATTTCGTAATGAAAGAGATTGTGAAATGTTATATCAGAGTCACAGTGACCGGGAATGTGGAAGCTCTTGCTCTTGCTGTTATTGAGACGAGCCATGCTATGCCTCATTTTGAAGTCAAATACGATGAAAAGAAAAAGTAACAGTATGTTCTGCGCACCGTTTAACCTGGCAAAGTAACATGCTATTACATGCATAAGCGAAACAATCGTATTTTGACCCGGGCAGTTATTGCATTTACTAAGCCTCCTCTCTGTGTTTGGAATTTAGACATACATTTGTCTCTACTCTCTAGCCATTTATATGACTTGATCATGAAAAAGCTGTAACCATGCAATCAGATTTAATATAAAGTCGGTTCAAATGTATAGTGGATTTTCAAACATTTGATTTTCGTACAAAATCTTTCGAAACTGAAGTCGAAATCTAGCACTAAGACTTTTCAGAAGTTTCTAAATTATTATAATGATAGTTAGGATTATCTGAAAAAATGATAATGCCAGAAACATTATCTGCTATAAAAGGAATTTTCCAAATGTAACAAGGAAATCTGATTATTTTAAATGAGAAAATCCGACGTAAATAAATTGTTTCTGAGTTATGGAACTGTTAGGCGAATCAACCTTTTTACTAAAGTTAAAACCGAGGATTCAAAACGATGTATGGGTATAAAAGTATAAATTCTCGATTTCTTCATACAGATTTGAAAGCAAATCAGGGGGTTCTCACTTTGATGACAAACAACAGAGGAGGAATAATTGATGATATGATTGTAACAAAACTTGATGATGAAAACTTGTATGTAGTCAGTAATGCTGGTCATGCAGATAAAGTTCTCAACCAGTTAAAAGTAAGTAATATTGATAATGTATTTTGATAGATTTGTTTTATAATTAAATTCCATCTTATTCTGTTTTATAGTTTTTATTTTTCATGAATTGAATTTTACACAGATTGGAATTCTTGCTCAGTCACATTTTACTCTATCAAATGTCTCATTTTATTATAATTACTAAATCAATGAATGAAATAATAATTATTACCTGTTTTAGAGCAGTGTAAATGGCTTTAACGCTAAAGGTTTCCAAGTGACAATAGATGTTCCAAAGGATTTAACTCTATTAGCATTTCAAGGTAAGTTATGGAAATAATTGTTTTCCAGAAAGTTTTCTTTTCTCATAAGTTTGTCTTTTCTAGTAAAGAGCTAATAAGAAAAAATATCAAATTAAATAGAAGCTCCATAACTTGAGGTCCATTGAATTTTCAGCTGTAGTTTTTTTTCTACTACGCATATTTCCTATGAAGGGAGTAAGGACATACATGTAAAATATAAAACATAATATCCTAGTCAAACTTTCGTATATTTTTCGTAGTATTTCGATATACTTTGATAAAAAAATGTTATAAAAATAATTGTATTTTAATAGCTGAAATTTTATATGAACCTAATTTTGTTTAACTTGGGTATCTTCAGTTATAGCATTTAAGATATCCGACTATGTTAAAAACACTGGTTATCAACCACACTGGCGAATATTTTTTATATATTTTTTATTTTAGTTCAGACTTTTCTCTTTCCAAAACAATTTTTCTTTTCTAGGAAAAGGAAGGCCTGGCTGGGGGTGACCCTGACCTCCAGGATCACAATTTTTTTTCAGCTAAAATTTGTCTTTCACTTCCATTTTCTCAAAACTTTAATTTTCTTTAAAATTTTCCACCATTAACATGGTATCCTCAAAACTAACAAAGGTATTTACATAAAAATTTCAGCGTGTGTTTTAAAAAATATCGGCAATGAAATGAACCAAAAGTTTTGTTGTTGGTGAAATACTTTTTCATTTATTGGTGTTTTTAGTAAAATTAAGTAAGTGAGTTTAGGGAGAAAAATGCATATATATGTATATTTTTACCCATAACTTCTTTGCGTCTCAATATTTTTCTTAGATTTTGGTTTATTTCATTCATCATTATACTCTACAACTTCAGTAGAAAGAAAAATAGGATTGCTGCATCGCTATTTTGTGTAGAGTGAACCGCTTTGGTTTAATTTCATTAAAAATTACCACAAATTTTCTTATTTCTAAAAACATATTATATTTTCAAATAATTTTATTGCATATAGCATTTTTATGATAATTTATAACGCATCTAAATATCATAGTTTTAAAAATATCCAATTTTTCAAAAAAAATTTCTTCGAACGTAGTCGAATACCTTAAGACTGAGATTTATTATAGATATTCCTTGAACTTTTCGGGTTGTTTTTTTTCAGGTCCCAAAAGTGCGGAATTATTGCAAAGCCTTGTCGAAGTTGATATAAAAAATCTGCCCTTTATGTACACTACTGAAGGAAAGGCTATAACAAGGCTTCAAACAAGAATCACTCGATGTGGCTACACTGGGGAGGATGGATTTGAGGTACACAATCATATTATTGAACACAGCGCTGTCATTTTGAATCTGAGATTTAGAAATTCTAAGTGCTCCAAATCTTCCATCTTTAGAACTAGTTGCTATTTTGGCAGCCATCTTTATGTTCTCATTATAGTATAAATCTCTAGAAATATTTCATCCTTGACTTTATAAAGTCTGATAAATAAAAAATTGCACAACGTTATCAAGTATTTTAATTGTGATGATCCAAGTATTCTTTCAATGATTCAAGTATCTAATTGTGTTAAATGAACAAATTTACCTATATGATTACATTCACCAATTCTCCTTTATTTTTCAGCTGAGTATGCAAATAGATCATGCTCGGGAGTTCTTAAACTATGCTCTTTCCAATTACAAAGATGAAGTCTGGCTTGCCGGTCTTGGAGCTCGAGATAGTTTGAGACTCGAAGCAGGTCTCTGCCTAGCTGGGTCAGATTTTAATGAAGATATCACTCCTATACAAGCTGGCTTAGCGTGGACTATTGGTGAGTTAAGAGGAAACAAGTTCAAAACAACATTATTTAAAAATGGTCATGGGAATTACTAACCCCATATTTAAATCGAATGAATTTAAAACTGCTTACATTTTTAAATTTCAATCAAAATAACATTTGGAAGCTCTGTATTTTATTATAATAAAATTTCAAGTAATCTAAGTGAAAAGTCGGGACAGAAACAAACATTTAAATAGTAAAGATATACGCTTGTTTCTGCTCTAAATCGAAAGCAAAATTGATAAATTGTATTGATAAAACATTAATGTGGGAAAGAAAGAGGAAAATGTTATTGAACCTAAAATTATTTGTTAGGTTATCTAAGGGTGGTCTTGGAGCAGAGTCTCGACTTTGATATTCCAGAGAATTTTTTTTGAGACTCGAATTCACCGAAGTTTTACTGTGTGTACATACTTGATATTAATTAAATACATATTAAATCAAAGGGTAGCTCGCTAATATTCTATCCAAACGTAAAGAACTTAGCACTGGCATTTCTCTCACCATTCAATTTCTGATTCAAAATCATGATGTCAGTCCCACATTATCTCTCTTTTCGTTTCAAAATATTAATATAACCAATTAAAATTATCAGATGAAATTTGCTACTAAGAAAAATACTTTCTTCTTTATGTATTTCGATAATGTGGTAGCTTTAACTAGTTAATATTGGATGGGTATTCTAAGAATGGATTGCAAATATTTTGTTATAGGTAAGCGTCGTCGAGAAGAAGGTGGGTTTCCAGGATCTGACATAATTTTGAAGGAACTAAAAGATAAACCTGCGAAGAAACGAATAGGTTTCAAATCCAAAGGACCATGTCCAAGAGGTACGCAAAGTAATTTATTATGCTACATTCCATTTCATATAAGTAAAATTACTGTGAAATGAAACTGTAAAAACTTTAGAATTTCAAATTTAAATTATATTCCAAAGTTTAAACTGAAATTTGAAATTAATAGTTTTTAAGTTATAGTACATATAAAATGGACTGGAAAAAGCGCGAAAGAAATGTTTTCCCTTAAGGTACATTTAAAAAATAAAAATGTACAACTTATTTTCGCCAGGTGAAAAATAGTAAGGTATTTCGAAGACTCTTAGACCAAAATAAGGGTTTTTTAAATGTGTGTGTATATATGTATATATATATATATATATATATATTATAATACTATAACACGAATATCTCTAATAGAATATTATTGTTTTTAATGAAATATTTAAATGTTAATCAAATATTCTAGTGACTTAAATTATAATGATGTAGGAAAATTAAAACTAATATGATTATTAATTACTTAAATTACAATGATGTTGGAAAATTATATTGGAAAAAAGTCACGCTTCTCTTATTGCGATAATAAATTGTCAACAGCCTTTCTGAATTTATCAGATTTCAAACATAAGTTTTTAATTTTAAATGCTTTCGCTTTATACAGTATCAAAACACGTAATCAGTTTTTATGTTCTCTTCGCTTTTATAATCGGATTTTCGTATTCTCTTTTAATCTCCGATCTTATTTCGTACAATATCAAAGCAGGTAACCAGATTTTCCAGCTCTCTCTTGTTTAAACCCATAATGCATTTTTTTTTCTTTTATAAATTTTTCTAGGAGGAGTTGAAATCAAAACACCAGATGGTGTAGTTATCGGAAAGGTAACTAGTGGTTCTTATTCACCTTGTTTGCGACATAATATTGGTATGGGCTATGTGGAATCCCAGTTTGGTAAAACTGGAACAGAGCTGCTGTTCCAAATTTATAGACAAAACCTCAAAGCAATTGTAATAAAAATGCCGTTTGTACCTACTAAATATTATAGCGGGCCTGAAAAAAAGTAATTCTTTTTGAGAAAGATTTAATTTAATCTTTGTTTTCTGATTTTAATATATCATGTAATGCCATTCTTCATCTTGCATTTAAAAGTAGCATTTATGTTGTGTTTTGCTTACACACAGCAATAGCTAAAATTTTCTAATAATTTTCTTTTAACGCTGAATGTCATGCATAACGATACAATTTTTTTGTGGAATTCAATTGATGCAAGTGTTATATATTTGTTTTAAATTAATCTCATTTCTAGCTACTTCACTGAAATAAATGAATAAAATGAGTAAAAATATTCAAACTCATGAGAAATCATTCATTTTCATCTTGTAGTACACTATTTTATGATAAATTAAACATGAACAGCTTTGAAGTCCAAGAATGTGCAGTTTTAAGTACTCTATCTACATTTTTGAAATGTGGTGGCCAATTTTAGTTTTAAATAGTATTTTATTTTATTATATGCTGTATGGCAATTATATGTAATTGCGTAAATCGTTTACTTTTGATGATATAATAGATGCTTATCTTCTTTTGGCAATATTATATTTGCATTTTTTGAAGAAATATTTTTAATAAAATCCTTATTTGTCAACAAATTGGAGTTATTTATTTATTTATTTGCATTGTGATTAAACATGAGCAAAATATATCAGCACAGTTTAACAATGTCGTCATACAAATCTATTTATTATCAATCTTTTACAAAATGCTTAAGAAAACTACTCTGAAAAATTACACCAAATCTCTGATAAATATGCTTTAGACCACATTTTCACAACTCTTGAGGTATTTGTTCAATTTCCGGCGTATTATGATGGGAAAATATTTATATTTATTATTTATAAATAAGTCACATGTAAGCTCCTTGTAAGTACAAACGATTATGATATGAAACACGGGCCCGCTTGTGCAGAATAACTCTGCCAAAAAAAAATAAGACTTTTCTTCTTTCAGTATTCACTAGTCCTCTTGACTTCCATCTTGAGGAGTGGTTCCCAAGTCAATGCCTTTGACTTCAAGATATTTACTCACCATACTTTTCCAGTTGATGACTGAACTAATTGGTCGAAGATCTCCATGACTTCCTTGTGTGCTATGACGAAAATCTTGAAAAAAAAATTATATTAGAGATTATCCAACAATTTGAAATTTTATTATTTTTATATTCTATGAAAAATAAAGTTTCTGGATGAAAGCACAAAAACAATATTAGTAATGCAGATTTGCCAGATATGGTCAGCTTCGGAACACCTTTAAAAAATAATACTTCTTTTGAATCCAACAGTTCTGAATTTCATTCCATGAAAAATATAACAGCAGCATGTATACTCACTGTTAAAAAATAATATACAATGATTAATAAATAAATGAATGAGAGGAAAATAATGAAGTTGGCAAAATTTCAAAAGCAAAATAAAACAAATAACAAAATAAATAAATCACGCGTACTCGGAGAATATTAAGATTTATTTTTTGATCCTATAAGATGAATTAAATATTAGAATCTATTTAGGTTATAACAGCATCATAACAAGTTAGATAATTACGCATACACGTATTGATATGTTATTTATGTATTCACTATCGGATAAAGTTAGTTGGGTCAGAATTTCAAGAACAAATTGTCTAGAGCAAATAATCTACATTAACAAACAGAAAATGTCTGTCTATCACAAGAAATCTACCAAAATGATAAAAAAAAAAATGACATGAAAATAGCATATGCCACTTTAGGTCAATTCTGCTAATTTTTATGCAATTTTTATTCTTTTGGAATGAAAATAGGAAAGTGAAAAAATAGCAACACAAATTTCATGATCTGAAAAGGTATATAACGAATGATAGAAGTACCAAAAGCGAAGAGTATAATTTTATATGAGGATTTCACTGAAAGTCAGAAACTAAAGAGCTTTATTTGGCTTTACCTTTATTTGAAAGGAAAGAAGCCATTAACTCCTTTCATAATCAAAGAAAGTTGGAGCAAGAATCACGAATTTATACGAAGATTATATTAGAAAACCTCTGTTAGAAAGCATGTATATTATTTTTACCATCGCCCATAATCACTTTCACATAATTTCTACCTATTTCTAACAAAGCCGGTCAAATGACTGGACTTGAATATTTTCTGTTGGAATATATGAAATATGAATATCATAAAGGAAATAAACAAATTAACTTTATTATGATTAAACAAAATTGTATATTGTCAAGCTCTATGCATTACCAACACAATGAATGATAATTCTTAATTAATTGCTTATCGTATTTTTTTTTTTTTTTTTACATGTACAAGGCATTTCAGTTATACATTTTCCACAAACATTTTTTACATTTAGAACAAATTTTGATGGTTTATTGTCATTACAATATTATATTCGATGTGCCTTACGTTGATAAGAATCTGTAATAGATTTAGGTATCGATTGTTTTGTATTTGTTATTTATTTATTTATTGTTATTTTCGGTTGTTCACTGCCTTCTCAGAAATCAGTGGCAAGCTGTACTGCTAACTGGAGTAAAAAAATATTGTCTCCAGATATTTTAGCCTGTCATTTGCTTGTACAAAATCCAGGCATTTATGCCAGCTAAATCAATGTGCAACTAACTGAATACACGTTGCTTTGAATACGCATTACATTATAATTTCTGATTCGGTAGCCTTATAAAGCAATAAATTGTTCTCCCAGTCAAATGTGATAAATAACGGTATACAATTATTAATCGAACAAAATACAAATAAAAAATTTGATAGAATATTAATTGTATATAAGCCTTAAAAAGTCGCGAAGTCACATGTACAAAAGTGATAAGATATGCGCATTTTCGATGCAAAAGTTCATAATTGGTTATTTTGACCGGTTATGGTATGTTTAGTTATTCACTACAAGTATTAAATTATATATTAAAAGTAGTTTTTGACGCTTTAAGAATAAGATATTTATGCTGACATACATGAAAATACACATGTGATGTAAACTACTTATATTTGCAAGAAAAGCTAAAATGTTACGTAAAAAAATTACAAGTTCTTCGATAACCTTAAAAATAATAAATTGATTCTAAATTCAAATTAGTAAACGTTTATGTCAAAACATGGAGCAACTAATGGATTTATTGCTAAAACTGAAAGATTTCAAGCCGAAATGGTGGCTATATGAACTGATGATATAAAATGATAACCATGCATGTCTGGGGTTTTCGAAGCGATTTAAAATGGTAAAAAGCAAAAATCGAGAAATGAGCTATAAAAAGGAAAGTTACGAGCACCCTCTTCAAATTTGTGAGTGGGTGCAGAATTGAATTCGCTTAATTACGACGTTAGGTCAAAATCTTTTTAAAACCTTAAAGACCGAAATCACAAATAAAATGATTTAGAGTCTAGCCGTAATTCTTGGAAAGGAGACCGCATTACTGCACATCACCTGTAGTCTGACCCTCCCCCCACTGGGCTGGGTTTCGCCATCTTGACGCTTTTAGTCTTTTGTTTATTTTGCTGTAGTCGTTGTCGTCTCCGAGGTTGAACCTACGCAATGTGTATCCTAGCAACCCGGAGACTCAGAGCATCCTCTTAGAAAAGGTAGATTTTATTTCTTGTTTTCTAAAAAAATTTTTTGGTTAAAGATTAAAATTTATCATCTGTCAATAAGGATATTAATTATTTCATTATCTGTTTCATTATTAATTTCATTATTAATATCTGTTTCATAATTTCGATGAAATAAAAGAAAGCGACACATATTTTTCTGTAATGTCTGCCAAATTATATGAAATTGTAGAAAACCTGCAAAAATCAATATGTTTAGGTTACCATTATTTGGCAGTTCACTGCCTTTTAAATATCATTCGCGTTACTTTAAACTGTGTAAATTTTAATCAGACCAAATGAAACTGTTAAGTATAAATTATTTATTAAATCATCTTGAAATTTTCACATAAACTTTTAAAATAACAGATTTACACATAAGGCTATTCAATCATCATTAGTTAATACTTTTTCTTGTCTTATTTCCATATATACATAAGGCAGTAAACAAATATTTTAATCAAAAAGTTATTGGCCGGATTCTTTTTTAAATTTGCTAAAGGAACCAACCATATGATAAAAATATCTAAACCAGGAAAATTGATATATCCTCGATTTTATCTCATATGTATTCAGTGTGGGAAATTTTCGTTAATTTGCATAATACAGTCAAGAGATTCAAGTGCATATTTAGATTTTTTTTCCTTTGATCAATTGGGTCACAAATTTGATACAAGTTTCTTATTTTGACCATATAGCTTCATAATTTTTTAATTTTATAGTCACTATTTTTACTATATTTATTACCATGATTTTATTAATTATAATTTATTCACATGCCTATGTATATATAAACCAGTTCACATTCAATCTTTTGATACCGTAATTTGAAACAAATTTTTATCATTGTGATAAAATTATATCCCGGATTTGTTTTGCTGTTATCGTATTCCCATATAGCTACAAATATCTTATTGATAGATTTCGTTCTAAATTTAATAGTAATGCGTGATTCTGGCGCATAGACCAAGCATAAAATTTTATCCTTCAAGCTTGCTGTGGTTTTGAGCTATTCTATTAAGAGACAAAATAATAAAATTTCAGAAATGTTAATGATGGAGATGGAAAACAAGGAGATGCATCAAAATTTCAACGTTGAAGTTTTTCACGTTTATAATATTTTTCTTCCCATACTTTTCATACCAGAAAAATATATAAAAAAATACTTTGATCAATTATGAAGAATAGTGAGTGATTATATCCTCGAAAGAGCTTACCTACGGGAGATACTTGTATAGGTCTTTTTCTCATTTTTCTATTAAACCAAGATCTGGCTGCTCCATGACCAAATAACCATAAAATTGTGGTTCCTTTCTCCATTTTCGCCTCCGATCTTCCAGCTCTATTTTGAGCTGAAAATTAAGCAATAAAATTGATTAATTATGGAAAACCAATAATTAAACATTCTGAAGAAATTGATAGGCAAATTGATTACTTTTCTGATAAAACGTGATGAAAAAGTATTTTGTTCAGTGTAATGAGTTGTTATAAATTTCATGTATTCTTTGAAATGAATTGTTAATTATGAATAATATCAGTTACAAGGAAGGTTAGATACATTTAGTTCTTGCAATTTTTATAATTGTGGTTTGTTTTGCATGAGTATTTTATCGGAAAAGGATACCGTCGTTTATTGTGAGACTGTGAAATGCATTTACTGTTTGCTAAGATTCTCTTTGAAAAACAAACCTCCAGCTAATAATAATATTAATGGTAGAATTCTGAAAGATTTCAGTTTTTCCTTCTCTCCTAAAATGAGCAAGTTAATCAGCTTTCAGAACGATTATTACTCTCATTACATTGGATTATTAGATAAAACCTTTCAATTTCTATTTTTATTAGAGATTAATTTCGAAACTGAAAGGCATCATATTTCACAAAATATTTGATTAAAATGGAACAATAGAATCCAAGATTCCATGTTAAGGTTTTGAATTCTTTATCGTAATAGCTATGTTGAATTTTAAATTTTACAAAGATTAAGTGTGAATTGTGTTAGATTATATCTCTTTTTTCATTTGAATGTTCGTGTCTTTAACTACTTGGTTTTTGAAGATTTTTATTGAGAAAAATCCCTTTCTTCAGCAAACTTTTTTGAAATGGCGGAAATAAACTAACTCTAATATTCTACATTGATGTCTATTGGTTGGTAAGTATTCTAGAAAATATACACATCATTGTTAAGAATTGTAATGTTTTCAATGTCAACAATGCTTTCATACTTCTTTTTCACTGTAATTATCGTGAATTTATGCTTTGTATGGAAAAGAGGGATGATATTATACATTATTAGTGATTGATTAAAATCGTGGAAGTTACTTCTACAAATCCAATAAGATATAAAATATTAATTTCAAAGAAGGAAAAATAAATAATCAATTAAATTACTGAAAACTTTAAACTCTAATCATCTGTATTACAGGACTTAAATTTTTAAAATCCTTGTTTTAGTAAACAGTAAATTCATTCCTCAAATATGTTTTTTAGTCCTTGATATATTGAATTTTATATCTATTTATTTATCTGTACCCTTTTATTTTACTGAAGATTTTGATGTTTGTTTCGTAGAATTTTATTGCTTTTCAAAAAATATCTTTTAACCTTATTGTTTCCTTCATGCATTATATTCATTGTGGAATTAAAAAAAAAATTCTACATATTAGTAGGGAGAAAAGGAGAGTTCTGGCACAAAATGACCTCAGTTGACCCAGGTTGAAATGGATGGTAGCGAAACTCCTTCCTTGCAACTCACCCCCTCCCCCTTCGAAGACAGATAACACTTATCTTTCTTTTCGAACTTCGGAAGATTTTTTGGAACTTTGAATAATTTCTGAATAAAATGTCTCGCAATGAAGTTAACATTTATAAATGTTGTGTTTTTAAGAATATTTTCATAATAGTTGTTTAATATGAAATCAACTTTATAAGGATCTTTTGTTTCCCTGGCTTCAAATTTTCTCAGTAGTATGAAAAGAAAATCTACAAATAGAGTTAACTTTTCATATATTTAAATACAATTTTTTCCCTTTGTGATCAGGAATATTTTAAATGTGTTTTTATTAAATATTAGGTCTTAATTCATTTTCTTTCCCACTATTATAAAAAGTTTACCTTCATGAATTCTCATATAAATTATTTTTTTACATGAAATCAGTTTTATACGGGATTTTTCTTTCAATTTATCAGCTTGACTAAATTTTCTGTTCTGACACAAATTTACTTATTCCGTTGAGCATTGCTTTTCCAATGAAAAGGTGTTGAGAGTGTATTACTCTCAATAAAATAAAAGACTGACAAAAGAAAAAGACAGAGATCTTGAAACTCGCTTCTATATAAGTCTTACAAATTCCTTTTTTAAGAACAGAAAAGAGAATTTTTCTGAATGCATTAGATATTTTCAATTTACATTATTATAAATTTATATGAGACATATTCTGATAAAAGTTTTCTCAAAAATGAGCCTCTTTTATAATAGTAAAAAATTCCATGGTAAAATACTGCATTAAATGCATAAAAATTTTGAGCGCTTTTTTTTTGTCTTTTCCCTTAAAATTGCTTCTTATTTATACTGCCTACGTTATTCCAGTTTCAGCAGTGAAGAGAGCATTTTTAGTGGTGAAGAGAATTAAGACATAATTTGGGAACAAAATTTTCAATTTCTCAAGGATATCAATTAATTTTTGTCTTTTGGAAGCAAAAAATTTTCTTCTTGGGATTTAAGTTCTTGTATTTCCAGAAAATTGTATCAAAATCCCATTTTGATAAAAGTAAGTATTTTACAATCTCAATGTTAGAATTTATCGCTATATTCATTTTGTAAGAAATGATAGTACATAATTTTTAACAATCAAATCTAAAAATATTTTTTTATTATTATACATCTGCATTTGCAAATCTTGTGTGAATAATATTTAGTATGAGTAAAAAAAAAATTAGATTGCTTCAGAGCCACCAAATGCTATTTCAAATATATGCTGAATCTTTTATCTGCTTTAATCTAAAATTATCTTGTACTAAACTAAGTTTGTTGCTTATTTCATAGAAACATGATCTCAATTCACAATTTTCTACAAAGATAAACAATCAAATTGGAAGTTTGAATTTAACTTGAAAATAGCCATTTGAATACAGCTATCTCAAAGAAGAAAACGAAATTCGTTTATATGTTATTTAAACTAGAGTTTTTGAAAAACTTGTGAATGAATTATGAATCTTACATTTTCTTTTGATTAATAATAATAGGGTAAATGGTGGCAACGAGATTATTGCTATCTTTAAGGTTCTTTATCGCAGGTTTCATTAAATAAATTTTAGTATCAAATCTTAAAGTCATAATCTTTATTTTATTGTCAGAGGATTAGGTTTTTTTCAAACCATTTTTACTAACATTTCCACGGATTTTTTTCTTTTCAAACAAAACCTTCCATCTCGTTTTATTTGCCTCTTATAAATTTAGTTTTCAAGGCTTTATATTGTGATATTTTTGCTTAATCTTTTAATTATTTCCATGATTAGGCCTTCATAAACACCGGAAACTTGATGACAAAAGCTTTCCATTTTCCCCAAGACTTTATTAAAGTACAATCCAGTTGAATATAAGATAACTGATAACAAGAATAAATAAACCTATCATGTTATAAGTTTAAAAAATTGTCAAGTTCTATCAAACTCAATCGATAGAATTCATCACTACATTTTTGATATTTTAATAGGAAAAACAAGTGAATCCTCCATGAAGAAAAAAAAAAGGAAATGTACTGCAAAATATATAATTTTTCCTCAAAAATAATTCCGTAATTGGAAGTTTATAAGATACAGATATAAAATTAATGACATGTTGCATTGTTTTCTTAGTAAAAGATAGTTTAAAATTAATTTTACTCTGCAAAATTTTTGCTAATAAATAAGTTTTGTGGTGAATATTAGAACTTCTCCAAATAAAAAATATTTTTATAATCTAGGAATGTGGAAAATATCCTAAAAAAGTTATTGAGCAATAAATGTGTTTTAAAATTATAAATAATTCACTAGAATACAAATAGTAAGACCAGTTTAACTGAAACTATATTTTATCCAGATATTAGAAGGCATTTGGCGCTGGATCTGTTATTTGCATACTATAGAAAGTATGTACTTTTAAGGAACGGTGCAAAATATGTAAGAAAAGGTCATCAATTTAAGTCTCAAACTTTTTAAAGATAAAAATTCTTGTTGATGTATTTTCTTATATCGTATAAACTAAAAATAATATCAGTTGTTATCGTATTTCATAGTACAAAATAATTATTGTTATTCTCAAACTCAAATTATATATATATATATATATATATATATTGTCGCATTGATTATTATTGATTGATTGTCGCATGAAAAATTACCTGCTGTTTTTGCTTTCCATCGTTGAACAAGAGTCGGGATAAATGTTAAGATTATTAATGGAGGAGGAGTTGGTAGAGTCATATTCATATTTCTTATCAGCTTAGCTCGACCGTATTTCCATTCTTTGTCTGATTGTGACTGAATACGTTGATATGTATTGGACATCATAGCAATTAACAAATTTATTAGTACTATTACAGTTACCATCATATATACACCGAATACTACTTTCATGATGATTTTGGCGAAACCTGGGCTAAGATGCATTGGTGGCATGTAATCAGGCTCTACTAGCCCAAATAAAGCGTAGAAAAGCATTTCAAATGTCCCTAAAGGTGACTGAAATACTTCAGCATCTACAGATATTGTTCGGTTACCAGGATCAAAAACTGGTTGGTATACTGCGCAGATGTGTAAGGAAAATCCTGTTAAAAATATAGCTAAAATGGCTAGAAATCTCATGAGATCTTTCATAAGATCCCTAATGATAATAGCCCAAGGTCCAAATAAATGGTGAAATGTTAAAAAATTTAAAAACTCAAAAAACGCTAAAAGTAAGCATACCGCTAAAAGTTGGTTTCTGATGTATAGCATGACAAGTCTGTTGTCATCAATAAAGAAAAATCCTGCTATGTGGATAGCGACTGCTATCATTCCAAATGTCACAATGACTAATTTGATCCATCCTAAACCGCCTCGCTCTCTAGGATTGACATTAACTGCTACCAAAAATCCTAGAATCCAAAATAAAAGTAACCATTCATGGGGATGAGGTAAAAGTTCAGTCGAACTCCACAAAGGAAAATATGGATTTAAAATCGAAAAACATAACAAAAATATTAGAAAAATATGAGATACGAGGTAAGCCATAAATTTGATGATAGGTATGTTGGCTAATCTATGAAGAGGAAGTGAACATGCCATCCATGTAATAGGACAAAAAATAAATGCTAGGAACAGCAATATGATTTGCCAAGCCGGCCATTTTAAGTTTCCCATCCAAACATCCGAGAGATACTTCTGTACTGCCGAATGAGCCACGACATCCTTTCTCTCTAGTTCAATGAGGACATCGAGGAATACAGTGTTCTTGTGATCTCCGGCTTGAAGGAGAGCTCCAGCCGTATTATTACTTGCTGCAATGGCCAAGAGATCTGAAGCCAATGTCTCGCAGAAAATTGCCATGTTTTCCAAATCCCTAGCTCTCTCTTTTTCACGCTGGGCTAAGTCTTCATACCTACGAGACATTTTTACAGCTGTATCTATAGGAGCAGGTGAAACGAAAACGAACTCCAATAATGGCAGGTGGTCTCTGTTCTTTCCACACACCATGAGGTCCACTAAAAACTAAAGATAGAAAGATATTTTCAATAAACAGAGTTTGTTGTTTGTAAATATACATTAAAGAGTTCTTGGAGGCTCTAATTCCTCGTATATTTGCTAAATTAATCAATGCAAGTAAGCTATTAAAACATTCTCAATAGGAAAATATAAAACTTCTGATAACTATCATTGAAAAGTAGTTTCAAAAATAGCGCTGGAATCAATATTAAAAAACAGTAACAGTTAATGAAGAACATATATGCTTCAAATGTTTAAAACTGATGAAAAATTTAACTAAGAATAGACTATTAAATTTAAGTATATAATTTTGATATCAAACTTATTGAAAGAAAACTGAAAACTCTTTAGTGAAATGTTAAAAAAACTGCCATATCGGAATCAATTATTCAGTACCAAAAGATATTATAAATGCATTATCTCATAAAAGTGTATTTTGCATTAGTTTATACTTCACATGAATAAATAATAATGTTTGATTAGATGAATTTTTTCTTCCATTCAAAGAAACTCATGTTATGATAAATAAATCATCTTTTTTCATGCCAATAATCTTTTAAATGAGCATAGCGAAGCAGAGTTGTACAAAAATATCATACTTTCTTGTAATAGTTTTAGAAATTGCAAATTAATTAAGTAAATGAAGTCAGATTGAGATAACAAAAGACATCAAATGCTATCATACCGAAGAATCTTCCATAAGTGCTACCGTGTTGTGCTCCCTCTTGAAAAGATATCGCAAAACGTCCAAGTGATTAGCATTTGCAGCAATACTTAGGGGAATCTTCCCATCCTGTAACAGAAAGATTATGAGAGTTAATTATCTTCGCACTTTAATTCTATATTCGTATTAAAATCTCGATATTATTTCTGTTTAACTTTCGAATTCCATTAATCTCTTAATTCTAAAAAAATGATATAAACTGTTCGACTCATTTAAATTCTAAATGTAATAATTAAAATTAAAAAAAAAACAGCTCACAGCTCAACTATTCTTAGTTGTGCTTGGAGTAATAACTGTTGATAGTAAGATTTTGGCTCGGAGATATAAAAGTTCACCCAATAATATTATTAATAATAAAACCGCCATGTTAGTGGATTTGGTGCTCTTTAAATCCGTATTTTGGTGTGGTGCCGAAATTTGGAGGTAGGGTCGCCAGCTCAAGTCTTGGTACAATTATTTGACGACGGCTCAAATTAGCCGTATTGTTGCTCGAAATGGGAAAAATTAAACTAAATAACAGTGAAACCAGAATAATGTTGCAAAATAATTAGATAAGAGGATTAAAAAGATTTCATTCTATTTTATAATCTAGCTTGATCTTGATTTTCTGTATGAAATGAGGTTAATTAAAAAATGTATCAATATTTTCATGTTTCCAGGATTTCAAAAATTGTATGTAATGTGACGCATTTCAAGATATGAGGAAAATTAATATTGTATAATATCAAGAATAAAGTAAAATTTGTTGATTCAAATGCTACTATTTGATCTTCTCTGCAAGATTTGAATGTTGAATATTATTTTCTGTCTGTTATGAGAAAACGCAAAATAACAGGAAAGTTGTTGGAATTTGTTTCTAAAGATTAAAAACAAGTAATATACAAATAAAAAATTAAAATCAATTCCAACTTGGGTCAACAAAAAAAATTTTTTAATTACTTTTTATTAAATAATTACAATTAATATAAATATATATATACATATGGAAAAATCACAATATCAAGTGGCAAAATAGAAAGCGAGCTTCCTTACAATTTTCTAATCGCTTTCTGCACATGGTTTTGGATTACTGTTTTTGTTTGTAACTACTTATCCGCTTTCTATCTTTTTCGTTTCTAATTTATAAACCTGATGGTGGCCTATGATTTCTCATTTCAAGAACTGAAATTTCATTCTTCCCATTCATGTGAAAAATACTTAAATCCTTACATTTCACCGATTGAGCTACTGCCTGTTGATTTCAACCATCATTACAGACAGCTAAAACTCTATTTAAAGTATAAAATATTAATTAAATTAAATTAATATTTGAAAAAACATTTAGAAAATTATATATATATATATATATATACACTGATGAAAAAAAAAAACCAACACTAGGAAGGAGCTGTGCTAGATAAACGAAATTTGGTAGGCGTGTTATACATCTGAAAGATGACGTCGATTCAAATGTCGAGCTACGCGCGTAAGTGTGGCGCTAGTAGCGACACTATGAACATGCAAATGAGGTTTGCTTTAAATAAGCGTTGTAAGTTTCGTGATCGTTATTTACTGTTGAGATTTGACGTAGTGGGTTAATGTTAGTCAAGGATGCCTCTGAGAAGACGAAGAAGGCATTATCAACAGCTCACTGAGTTTGAAAGGTCGTGTTGTAGGGCTACGAGAAGGTGGGTTTTCTTTCCGCGATATTGCTGAAAGACTTGGCAGGATTGTATCCACTGTGCATGAGAATTGGCGGCAGTGGTCAAGGGAAGGTACTGCCTCAAGAAGACCAGGTTCCGGGCGGCCACGTGGTACTACTGAGAGGGAAGACCGTCGTATTCGGCGTATGGCTGTGGCTAATCGTACTGCGTCTGCAGCTGAAATTCGAGCTGCAGTTGGCACCATAGTGACATAACAAACTGTTACAAATCGGTTATTTCAAGGACAGCTCCGAGCCAGACGCCCTGTACAGTGCATTCCTTGGCTTGCTAGATCACCTGCCTTGGCTTTCTAGATCACCAGATCTTTCTCCAATCGAGCACGTATGGGACATCATTGGACGACAACTCCAGCATCATCCACAACCAGCATTAACCGTCCCTGCATTGACCGCCCAAGTGCAACAGGCATGGAACTCCATCCCACAAACTGATATCCGACACCTGTACGACACAATACATGCACGTTTGCATGCTTGCATTCAAAATTCTGGCGGTTACACCAGTTACTAATGTACCAACATTTCACATTTGAAATGGTTCTACCTGTGATCTTGAAACTTTAATCAATTAAATATGTTACCTAGACAAATGTATTCCTAAAATTTCCTTACTGTACAATAATTTTTTCTTGGTGTTGGGATTTTTTGTCCATCAGTGTATATATATATATATATATATATATATATATATATATATATATATAGGGAGAAATAACAGTAAGAATTAAACGATATTCCTTTTAAAATTACGGCTATAATAATGTGTAATTTTTTTATGATCTCATTTTCTTATGGCATTTGGTTGCATAAAACACTGAAGAAAGTATTAATATTACTAAATAAGTTTTGATTTTTATATGAAAAACGTTCAAAATGAATATGAAAAGATACATGTATCAAATTTTTATAACACATATTAATTTATTCATGATAAATAAAGCCTTCAAAATAATGGAGCCAAATATCTTACCGTAGCTGCTGCTATTGAAGAAGCTCCACTATCAATCAGAAGATGGATCATGTCCAAATACCCTTGTTTAGCAGCGTAATGTAGTGCTGTCCAACCATTCTGTGTAGAAATAATTTGTATTTATTGTGGTAGCTGATTAAATTTGAAATGTTTGAATGAAAATGAGTTTCTGGTACTTACGTTATCTGCTGCATTAATATCCGCTCCTTGACCAAGAAGAAGACGAACTATATCTTCATGACCATGAGCTGCCGCCATATGAAGGGGTGTACGCCCTTTTTTGTCCCCAGAATGAAATTTATCTGTTATTCGACTCAAAATTAGCCCAGCAACTGCCAAATGACCACCTCTTGCTGCCAAATGTAGCGGCATTGTTGCCTGAGTTAAACAAAATTTTAAATTAATTAAAATTCGATAAAGGTAAAAAATTTGAAAAAGAAAAAAATAATTGCATAAGGAAGAGTTTAATTAACAATTTTTAACCCTACAATGCCGTTAAAAACATTTTTATTTATTTAATAAAAAAAACACGAATAGAATTTATGTTAGGAAATATATGTTATAAGAACGAAAATAGAAAAAAAATAATATTAGAAACTTTAGGTAAACTAGCTTCACGAAAATTAATGAATATATTATATCATTGATTTCCGTGTTGTTTCATAAAAAGATGTTAACATATTTAAACTGAGCTAAAATCTGAAACTTTTTTTACAACGGATCTTATTTTGTATGAAGAAATATCCCACTACTCCATTAATTAACTAAAATTTTCCTTCCCACTCCGTTTATTTAGGTAATGATGATGTTGTGATGATGTTTTACATGATGATGATGTTGTGATGATGTTTTACATGATGATGATGTTGTGATGATGTTTTACATGACGATGATGTTGTGCCCGTGTTTCCACGGATAGGGCTGCAATTAATTCTGAGGATGAAGATCCCTGAGCACCCGAAGGCAAAAGTCTGACTTCTAGTTCAAATGAAGAGGAAACACAGACACATTCGTTTGCACAGCGCCCTTCTACAGAGGCGCATTCATATATCTCATAGATTGGCCACACATGAATAACCATTCCCGAATCTGGAAGCCCAGATCATGGGAAAGACACTGTACCCCTATGCCAGGACGTCGGCTAGGTAATACATAAAATAAACAAATGAATCATTCGTAAAATAAAACAAAAAACCTTTAATTAAATATATTTGCTTGCAAAATTTAACAAAATACTTTGAATAATGGCTAATTTTCTGACACAATTTTCTCTTATTTTTCTTGAGGAATCAAGCAGAACCTAGACCAAGTGATCCGCATGGTCCCATTTGAGATTAGATCTCATAGTCTCATAGACGTTATTTTGAACAATATTGCAAAACAGCTAGAACTTATTTGTATTCTGTTATCCCAAAAAGCAACTGATATCCTCTGTCAAACAGACAGTTTCATACAGATATTGATTTTAAATTAAAATTATACATTATATTTTAGTGTCATAAAATTCACATTTATCATTAAGAGTACTAACTTTCAGGGTTATTCTTTTTACAAGACGCGCAA
>JAPMOQ010038821.1:33341-64357 GCA_026543055.1 Argiope trifasciata
CTTATTCGGACCGACTCTTAAAGAACCGAAACAAATCCTATGTACATCAGCCTAATATTATTCGCTTATTTGAACCGAAATTCCGTTTAAACGGACCAAAGAATGTGGCAGGGAAGATGAAAAAGAAGCCACAAGTCGCCTGTGTCCAGTAAGAAGTCCGAAAGGGAAAAGAACCAGCGAGAGGCGAGCAAGCACTTAGTTTCTTAGAACGGGCAGCTCGGTAGTAAGTTCTTCAAACGTCGACTGGAATTTGATAAGAACTTTTTTTAATTGTGCTTCGCATGCTGAGTATCGTGTCAATCGTTTCGAAGAATTTGTTTGTAAATTTATTTTTCAATGAATAAAGTTCATTAGCAACAGTAGTTCTAGTTTATATGTTCGCCATACGCGTGTGCCGCATAATAAAGGTCATAATGACATTTTAATATGTTACGTATTGCACGTCTCGTCTTGTAACATAGGGCATGTTCGTGTTATCGGACCAGCCGGTTATTAGGACCAAAATGATCGCGTCCCGATGTGGTCCGATTAACCGGAATCGACTGTATATATATATATATATATATATAAACTCAGAATTAAGCTTTACAAAATAAATGAGAGTCTAAGATTTCATACTAAATCAATTGTTATTTTTAAATTTAAATATTTAAGTATTTCCGACTTATTAACATTTGACTGTCTCAATAATCGTGATTGCTACTTTCCAATTTCGTATGCATTATTATTTGAAAATTCAGTTATATGCAAATCAAAGTTGAGAAGAATTTTCAGACAGCATTTTCCTTTACTCATTGTTAGTTAGTGTGAGTGTAATAATAGCAGTTGCTCAGTTTTTCAACAATCTTTCTGTTGTTGCAAGTGTAGTCTAAAAACCAAAGGTCAAATTCTGGAACAGGCCATTAGTCTTCTATTTCAGAATTTGTTTTCTCAAACCTGCACCACTTAATGGTTACCGCTAACCTCTAATACCTTATCGCTGTATATTCAGAGAACTCTCCCGCATGTCTTATCATAAAATATACAGGCATAAACATTCCCAGGGATTCCATAAGTCTTATCGACTGAGTTTTCATAGAATTATCAGTGACCCCTGCCTTTTGTTAAATTGCTTTAATTATGCATTAAATATCAACAGCTTTTATATTTGTGGAGTTCAATTTCCTTCTATATCATTCGACGCAAAGATGAGTAATAAGTGAACGCATGAATAAAAAAAGACGAATCTTTTTAGTTAATGAACTAAACCAGTATTTTTTCGGTTATAATATTATTTTGAAGATGAGGCTGGTTTAAATCAAATGTTGTCCATATGAAGAACAAGCAATTCAATAATGTTTGTAATTGGATTGCCACGGCTTAAGATCCCGCCTCCTAAATTATAGTGTGTTTAATTTAATAAGTGAATAATCGTAATTTCTATGATCAATTATGCAAAGAAAGAAGACAGTTTATTAATATATTTGAACTGAAATTAGAAGCAAAACTATCAAATATGCCCTTTTTTAGTTAGAGTTTTTAAACTTCAGCATCTTGTAAAATCTTTTCATTTTATAAGACATATTTTTGTACACCTGTGAAGAAACTCAGCATAATTATGCTATTAAATTTCAAAGAGGGAAACAAAAAACAAACATCTTTTAAAGAACTACAATTTGGATAAATTATATAATTAAAATATTATAAAGATGCAACAAAATGGTATGAAAGCATTTACTCAACAAGATTATCTAAAAATACTTTGTTTTAAAATATTTCAAACAAAGAAATAAAGGTAAACTACTTAAAGTTGCTGAAACTTAAATTATGTGTAAGCATTAAAAAGTCAATTTTTGTAGAATATACGAAATTTTTTTTTAAATTTTTATTCTTCATTTTTCAGTTTCTTGTCTTTATAAGAAACTGAAGATCATCGCAAATCGCTCATTTAAAGTGTTGCTCGTTGCAAATCGCTCATTTGCTCATTGGCGAATCATTCGTTTTATTTTGACTCAACATTACTTACATACGTGTTTAAATATTTTTACTTAAATTTTCCTGAACTACCGTATCCTTTCAATTCAGTATGCGAAAGAGAAATACAGCCTTTTACTTATACGCCTTTTAGCATCGTTCTTGTAATAATTATTACTAAAAAGTAGAAAATACAAATATTTTGCACAAAAGTGTTATACCTGAATCATCAATATAGCCTTCCTTTATCTGAAATTATATTTAAATCACTATGTTTGAAAAGCTCATTTTTTAAAGTATTTGCTGAATATGAAATGTGAATTTAATACCAAATGTCTTATTGTTTTCGAAAATTATAAAAATTATAATCGTCATCATAAAGTGCAAAGACTAAAGAAATGTATTTCTGGCATGATCTTATATTATTTATTTTTTAAATCAAATTCCTATTAAATTTGATCGAGTTGTTTATGCTAAGTATTGTGGCCGACAAAAAAAAAGTTATATAGTTAAAAGCAAATGATAAAATTCTCCTGAATGGACCGACTTTTTTTAATCAGTTATCCAAAATAATTATTAATAATTTTGTGTTTCAAGAAGGAAAAAGTACTTTTATTAATAATAGATGTAAACAATGGCTTTATTAACAATTAGACTTGGTAGAATTAAAATTTTTAAACGAAATTTTTAAACGAATGTAAATATAACACGAGGTCACCATAAATAACAAGAGTTGTCTTTTCCATAATCGAAATTAATTTTGCCATCTATCGTTATAAGAAAAATAGCACTACTGAGAATGCCAATTTTAAAACTGGATGGGAAACTTCTATCCTTAATTTCAACTCAGTAAATATGAATTTCTGAATCACAGCATTAATGTAAATTCGTTTGCCACGATAAATTCATGAAATTGATATTTCAATCAGTTATTTGCATTGCTTGTCAACTGTTATTTACTTAAAGAAATATACTATTCTGCATTTTTTTAATCAACCAAATCATCTACCGCCAATAAGGGGATCCTGTAGTGAGTGTAATGCGCCATCCAAATAAATGCATTCATTCTACCATTCCTTCGCAAACGATCTTTGATGAAAGACCAGACAAATGAACTTACAACATTGACCTGAATTTTTCAACTAAGCAAGTTTGTCATCTCTTATCTGACGACCTCTGATGCAACTTAGTTCCCCCAAGAATACTATAAAATCGACAGTAACTTCGGATATCTGTTCATTCTTGATGGGTTTTTCCGAGATGGGTTGCCCCTGGTTGAAAATGCTGACTTTGCTGATTCTGACGCATTTTATTATTCGAGTAGTTGTGCCGGCGATAAGGTGGCATTTGTCAACCACCATGCGGTGTTCCATGTTGGAACACGATAAGACGGTGGAACACTGCATGGTGGTTGGGGAATGCGTCTTTATTCAATCTGTGTCCCAGTTCCGCCCTCGTAAGTAACGTTCGAAATTATTTATTTAACTATTTATGTTTTGTTTCATTTTGGGAAAAAACAAATTAAAATGACAAGTATAATTTTCATTCCTAATTTTTAGTGAAAATTAAGGATTTATTTAAATTCACAGATTTATGTGAAACAGCCGTATTTTCAAGATTAGACACATGAATCCGTGTAGCAATTGTTTTATTCTTTAAGATATCAAAAAAAAAAAAAACCATAGTTGAATGGGCTTAAAAGCACTGAAAGAAAAAAAAATATATGGTATTTGTATGGGAATTTCAAAATCTGTCTAGATTTAAAAATATTCCAAATATGTTGGATTTTTTTTACTGAATAAATACGAAATATATTCATTATTTTGTTTTACACTGGATACACATCGAACATTTCTATTAAAATTAGCTAAATTTTGCAAAATTCAATTATTTTGAGGGAACGTTTATGAATCATTTTGGCATCATTTTGCGTTTCATTCTTTATTCGCATCAGTTATTACATTATACTTCTTTGCTCTGTAAAACTAAGATTATATCATTGGATTATTAAAAAATATTAAAAAAAATTAAAAAGCAAAACGATTCAACAAGAATTAAATATGAATTGTGACAACACATTCTTTGAAACTTCTTCCACCCGCGATCACTTTTCAGCTCTATCTAAGCACTGCAATGCTATTTGGAATCATAATTTTTTTAACTTTTTAAAGTAATTATTAAATCAATAAAATATCTCAACGGAGCATTTTTTGGAAAACAATTGGTAAGGATTTTAAATATTAAACGATTTGATAAATATATATATTTTTCATTTATAAGAAATTTTTGCTAATTTTAATGGGGTGTCTCAAAATAGCGTTTTGATAATACTTGATAATGAATATTTTAAACTACGAAGATGCTATCTTTTTCAGTGCTACTTTAATATTGTTTTAAATTTTTACCTTCATTCTGTATTTATAAAACACTCACATAAATATTTTAATAAGTAAAACGAGCATTTATGATTTTGAAAGAATCTAAAGAATCTGAGGACTTTAATTATGGCGCAATAATTAAGATAACTACACAATAGCTTAACCACTATATTGTATAAATGTGTGGATTTTCGAAAACTAGGATTAGCGAAATTCTAAAGTATCTTAATACTTAATATAAAATTTTATAAAGGGTTTTTTTTTTCAATTTTTAAGTTTCTGAATTCTTTAAAAATATTTCTTCATAAGTTTATTAATTATAAGCAAGCTTTATAATTATGCTCTGCTCAAAATAAATTTTATGATACTTTGTCTATCGTCGAAAAATAAACAAATTTTCAAATAGCAGAGAATTGTAACCTTTATTTGAAAAGTAACTAATTTATTTTTTACCAAAACTAAATTGAGCTCTAGTGATGAATTGTCCTTTTATGGTATAAATGTTAAGAATATTCATACTTCAACAGTACTCGACATCTGCCTTTAAACCTATGATTTGCTTAATTCTAATAATCATTAAGAAAATTATTCGAAATTTGAACAAATTTTTTCATAGTTTCATCATAATAGTACTATATCTGTTTCATAATTCTTAAATTAATACTTATCGAATGGTTTGAAATTTTTGTACTTAATTTTCTTAACATTGAATCTACTGACTTAACCCTTCCTCTTATATTCAAATTAAATGCAAATTTAAAAAATTGAATATTCTTTTTCTGATAGATATTTAAATCATTTTTTTTTTCTTCTCCTTTCAGCAAGCCAACGTCCAATCCAAAAGGTAAGCCTGCTTCTTTTCCCCTTAAAATTAAGATCTGAGTTTGCATGTTTGGTTCCTTTTATATTTTATTCAACATTTGTAGTTGCAGAGATAAAACTTGAGTGTCCTAAGTTGGATTGCTTGCAATTTAATGTTTCAGAAACACATCACAAAAACATTAGCAAAATTGTTATAAAATGGTAGCATAAAATAGATATCCTTGATTAAAAGGCCATTTAAGAAGTTTTAATGAGATAGTCAGCTAAATGAAGGCTAAATATGCATCTTTGGATCATGTACTGATCATTCAAATATTTTTCTGAATAGAAAATAATATATATTGACATAACTATTATGAAAAGTAGTGGCGGATGCAGACATTTGTGGCCCTAGGAAGTTTTTATTTGTTTATTCATTATGAATCATGAAAACGGACATTTATATTTGCAAACAATATACTTTGAGCATACTCTTGGTGCTCATAAAAACTAAATGAACGTAAAGAAACACAGGAACTTGATCAGTCACATTTGATAAAATTTTAGGATAATCCCAGTATTTTATGATTTGTACAATCGTTACATTTCTATTGCATTACATTAGGATTTGTAGAATCAATTTTTATTAACTTTTTTAAATGCATCTTCTTGCAGCCACTCTTAGCTTTTAGAGACCTTAGGAAGGTGTCTAGTCGGAAATCCGTCTCTAGTGATAAGATTTAAATCTTTCATCTTTCTTATACCTTTGTGAAAACTTATTCAAAACAATTACTATCATCACTGATGCAAGATAAATATCGATTTTTCTAGAAATTACTGTAAACCAATTTCTTTCATGTTTAAAATATTTGCTCTCACTGACAAGTGCTTCGAAACTTTGCAATAATTTGATATCGTTTCTGATTATTATAGGAAGTACAGTTATAAATAATTTTTTTAATACCAGGTATCACAATTTCATATAATTATTGTCTCCAAATTAGAGTTATGCTAGAATTTCAATCTACCCATTTGTGTTTAGTTTGATTCTGGGTGTTATGTATATATATATATAACCACCCATATGTATATATATATATAATTATGTTTTGTAAGTAAATTTAAGGACTTCAAAAATTATAATCATCATATTTGAAATGCTTTTCTGTAATGTTAATTTGCAATATGAATTATTGTTTTCATTTGGACATTAATGATATTTCGTCTATTTTTACGCTAATTTTAATTACAATTTAACTAAGATTGTTCCCATAACGTAACTTGATATTAATATTTGATCACTAATTGTGGGTAATTACATTAAACTATCATTTCGTAATCATTAGATTTAATTTAGTCCCTGGAAAATTTTGAATCTTGAAACGGAATTCTTGAAGGTGTAAATATTTCTAATTTTGTTGACTGCTTTTGAATCTATCACTTTAGTTGCTTAATTTGATGGTAATATTGATGGTGTTTGGCATTCTCTTTTAACTTGCAAATGTGGTTTTAAAATTAAAAAAAAAAATTAGCTTGATATTTTTCAAAGTTTTTTTATTTGGTTTATAACCGTTATTAATTTTAATATTTAGTTTTATATTTAAAAGTAGTAAATAATTAACTTCATTAATTTAAATTTGTAATGACTTCGATTCATATGTTTTAATTTAAAATAACTAATATAAATGAAACAATAACTATTTTTCTATCATTTCCACATTTTAATCCCTGCAGTATTTATTAACTAAATTATAATTAAATATTTTTACTTATAAAGCGAATAAACCAAGTGAATTTTCATTGCAATTTTATAATGTTAATAGACGTATCTATAATAAAATATCAGTTAATTAATTTGTTTCTACTTTATTTTTTCAAATGAACACATTATAAGAAAGGTTTCAAGATAATCTTAACTATTTTATTCCAAAACAAGTTCAGCTTGCAGCTTTACATTTAACCCCTTAATCTACAATTTACATTCCAAAAGTTTGGACCAAAAACGTAAACAAGGTCGCCCTGACTTCAAGTCATTTTATGGATCGCAAATCGGTCCTAAGTTATCCTTACACGAATTACGAAATGTAAATTCTGTGTATAAGACACAACTGGCTTAATTTTGCATGATATGTGATAGGTAGCTACAACCTGATGAAATAATTGTTGTGGATATGCAAAAGAATTATTTGTTATTACTTATGCAATTATTTACATTCCGATCATCGTACTATACCTATCATATTTAAGTTTGGTCCGACCATTGTACTACTGGCTATGACCATTGTTGCAAACGAATTTAATCACATGATATGTGGGCGGAGCTAACCGCGAAACCCACGTGGTATCGTAAGTATGTGTATATGCATGTAAAAAGTTTCGGTTCTCATCTGTGAGTGTGCGCGTGTAATATGGTTATGTTTTTCATGACGGTAGCTTCTAGAATGGCTTACCGAATATACCTTGTCTCGGAATATAATTAGAAATTATATTTTTACTCGGATTAATTGTTTACATGTCTTTATTTAGAATATGTGCGTTGTTAAATCTTGTTAAGTTTGCTGTCACAAATAAACTGTTTAAAAAGACAACCAGCTCGTCATTCCTTGGAATCTCGTATATTTTAACTTGGTGATATACCATCATTTATTATTTTTCAACCATAATATATTGGTTTCGCTGATCATCGTTCTACGTTCTATGCCCTAAGTTGTAGGTTAGGGGTTTAAAGAATAAAATTAAATGCTTACTCTAAAGGGGAGAAGATTGTTAAATTTATGAAATAGATGAAAAAAGATAAACTATTTTTCAAGAAAATCCCAAATTTTTATCTCCGTACAAGAAAAAATAACAAAAATATTATCTTTTAAAATATTTAGCCAAAATTATAAGCTATAAAAATACTTTGCTTTGCAAAATTAATGTATAATGTGAATACAGTTATATATATGTATATATATATTTTAGATGGATCAACTGGCGGAATAAGAGATATCAACTTAAAACAATATCATAGGTAAGCATAAAATTGTTTGTACAAAATAAAATTTAGCTCGGTTTATATGCATGTTTGTCTCCTGTTAACATTTCTAGCTCACTTATTATAGCAAGTTTGTTTTTATTATAGCTAACGAAATTTTGTTTCAGATTTTATTTCATGATGGTATTTTTAAAAACATTTATAGATAAAAATAACTAGGAAGTAGGAAGATTTGTGATTGCATACAAAATGTAGATAATGCTGCATTAACTATAGTTTCGTTGGAACCAATTTAGTTTAGTTTAGTTATATTAAAATCCCGTTTTGAAGTAACACTAGGGCTATTTTGGGACGCACCTCGTAATTTTGAACTGCGGTCAGATGACGAGTACAATCTTTGGAACTACAAAGTCAATTTGGTAAAATCTAATTTTTGGTTCTTACTGGACAATTCGTATAAAAATACTTTTATGTTTTCTCTATAACTTCTTGTGAGCACAAAAATTTACAGTTACTCACCTTATATTATCCTCAATTATCTTTTTTTTTTTTTGGTAAACAGTTATTTAAAATCATGCATATAAGTGAATTAAATTGCTTAAAATGTTTTGGTAAAAAGTGAAAGCAAAATTATGATTGTAAATACATTCATTGTTTTAACTTCTTTGGTAAACAATTATTGTAAAATCATTCTTGTAAGTAAATTAAATTCTTTTAAATGTCTTATAATCTCAATGCAATTAATAACGTCATGAATTATGTGGAAATTCATTTCCTAAGTTGTTAAGGCAATCATACTCTACTTTTAAAGAATCATACTGTAGTACTCTAATAATTTTAAGAAGACTGATATTTGAAATCAAGAGTTATTATTACTATTATTCATTTTAGAGATGGATTCTAAATCGTCATAACCGGACAAAATTATCGATTTAGTTATTTAAAATAATAATTTCAATATTTTATGTTTCTCGTTTCTGGAAGAATACATCTCCAAATTCTTAAAACGGTTTTGAGATCTACTTGAAAAATTCCTTTACATGCGACATGCTAACACAATTTAAAGTATTTCCTTTTCTGCTAGCCTCCTTGATTCGGAACAGAAATAGAAAAAAAGTAAGCTTGTGAGTGTGATTTTGTTTTTATTCATTCTTTTATAAATCAACTTTGAAATAAATAAATTGATTTTTTTCTTTGTTTAAGCATATTTATCAGATATCCGCTTTAAGATAGTTTTGATTTATAATTGCGAATTAAATAGAATATTCAGAACTAAATATAAGGCTGCTGAAAATGAACTGATGTTAGTGAAGGTATAACGCAATTGCAGAAGTCCAGACTATTTCCAATTTAGAGATATGGCTCTACATGCATGAATAGCTCTGAAATTATTCACAATTTTGAATTATTAGCTCTGAAATTTCAATCATTGTTGTGCACTTCAAACATAAATTGTTATAATTAGTAATATAAAATAATTCAATTACATTGTGTTTCTCATTTAAATACCCTCCAATTACACAAAACTCTAAAGACAATGCAGTTTTATGAATTGATTTTCATCCGTTTTAAAATTTGAAGCCATTTTTTTTTCGCTTTGTGATATATCAGGAGACCGGAAAGTAATGTTGTTTCTTTACATTAAATTCAAGCAGACAAAATTCTACCCTATTAGTTTTAATGACTAATGTAATTTATCTAGTTATCAACAACCTTTTGCCGTTTGGTGTGGAATTTTTCTGTGCCAGATCGATAAAAATCAATTGGTTTTTGAGTAAAATATCAAAAGATTGTATTTGGCATATCATCTGAATTTTCAAATTTTTTGCCACTTAGAAACTGTTGTAGTGATCGGAATAGATTTAAATCCGATAGTCCAGTATCGAAAAAGTATGGTTGGGGAGGATATATCTACCATCCAATTTCAAAGAGTTTTTCCAGGGTTCATCTTAAGCAATGCGGTCTTGCATTATCGTGTTTCAGAATAAAGCCTTTTCTGTTAACAATATGGAGCATTTTTCAATTATAGATTCATTTACCACTCTTTCTCAGTAAAGATCTGCATTTAAAGTTTGTGCAGATTTCAGCATTACAAAATGATCGCCCCTGGGAATGCTCTACAAAACTCACAAAAGCAAATTTTTAAGATGGAGATAATACCTTTTTCGTTTAGGATTATTATTTTTCACCTCCACTGATCAAGCGATTAAAAAATGCTTCTGTATTGAGCTGCAGAAGCAATAAGCTGCATATGGTAGATCGGTTAGTTTTGTTTTCTTCAAAACGATTATGCGGGATTGAAATATCAACTCTGCTTACTTTACCAATCTGTTGCAAATGTAAAGGTGCATTTCTTAAATATAATAGTGAATTTTTATCTAATGAAAATGATTTTTTTGTCTTTCTACAGTTTTGAATTTATTTATTTACTATATTAGCATTTCTTTCACAGGGACGAAAGAGAGTGGTTCTGTTACAATCGAAGAATACAGATTTTCACCACTCTCTTCAGCGACACTTCGGATCCATCGCCAAACTGCATGCTCTTTGAGAATTCCAGTGTCCTGTCTCAAAGTACGGTGGGTTTTTGCATTCATGGAGCATAACATGGGATCATTATTTTTTCAATCTACAAGACAGTTATATTCAATCTTTTTGAATGTAAAATGGTAATTTGAAATATCTTCATGTTTTCTGGTGGGTTGATTAGTCTTGTGAAATTTAATATTCCAATATAATAGTTTTTTGAAAAATGCATTATAAGAGGAATACACAATCTACAAATAAGTATTGGAGCATCCATGTAATAGCTATATAATCCAGGGAGCTCCAAAAAGCATCCGGGGCTGTGGTTTCAATAAATACCTACAAAAAAGAAGAAAAGCGTTTGCTTGGATTCCATGGTCATGTTGCCGCCTATAAACCTTTGATTATAAAATCCAATCAAACTACTCAATTGAAGGGGTGCATGGTATATCGAAATTAAACTGTAAAAGTGTGGAAACAAGTTTTCTAGATTTATGAATTAAGATTCAATCTCTGCCAATAGGCTTAGTCTGGGTTTGGAGAAGGCATTTTGCTAACGGTAAAGTTTGGCTGAGGAGGAATTATGATCTGAGGAGGTTCCTCACAGTATAGACTGGGATCCTTGATTCCAATTATTGGTAAGGTTAACGTCCTCTCCGACTCCACTATTCCAGACAACAATGTGCTTCCTACGCTGTGTAAATTTTACGGCTTGGATTATTGTTATTTCCTGGATGAAAACGCCTCTTGTCGTATTGCGAGGTACCCCTAGGATTAATATTATTGTAAAAGTTTTATAAGCCAGATAGCAGCGTCTGAATAGGAGGGATCACTTTTGTCTAGTGGCTACGTTAAGTGGCTACGTACTCTGACTTCACGGGTTCAATCCTAGGCAGTTTTAATCGCTACAATATGATGACAATGAGGTGAACCCACTAGACTGAAATGCGCAGAGTGCTGCTTTAAATCCTATAGAAAAACTCTGGGACGAGTTGGATGGCCAAATTAAGGGGTGCATTAACAGTCCAAAATAAGGAAGGAATACCGCTGTCTATCATCCAATCCCTTGTGGAAAGCATCTCCCAGAGGGTCTAAGATGTAAGTGCTTCTGGTGGAGCTCTACCAACTATTGAATATAAATAATTTTTGTTTAACTCTTTTATCATAGGTGTCCCGTTACTTATTGGTAGATAGTGTTACAGAAGCAATCTTTAATATTAGAAAAATTTATGTTTCATTCTGTATTTTCTGTAAAAAATCAACTCATAAAATTTTGAATTATTTGCCACAATTTTCGCACTCCTAGAAAATTTAGGAATACATAATCGAGGTTTTAATTAATACTAGCCACCTATGGCGATCAGATACAGTAATCTAAGATTATTGAGCCCGTTGAAGGATTTATAGAATGCATTCAAGTTATCCGAACACTTTGAAAAGGTCAATTTTCGCAAAACGACAGTTTTCAAAAATTATTTTGTTGGATAGACCAGTCTTTGAGCTATCCAAAACAGGTTTGCTATTGTCTCTACGCTAATTAGAAATCAAGATATTAATGTTTTCTTAATTATCGATAAACCGGAAGTGGGCACTTAAATAACCGAAAATATTGATTTAAAGGCCCTAAAACATGTTAAAAAATTCTATAAACATAAATTTAGTTTTAAATACGGAAAACGTTTGGCACAGAAAAAGACAAAATGCCAGTGAGAGTCTTAACTGTGTTTTGTGGAAATTTGTACCTAAGGTTGTTTTTGTTGAGCTCTGAATCCTCAGATTAGGAGTATTTATGTCTGTAATACATTTTAACTAAAGTGTCATAGGATTTCTGAATATCCTTAAGATTGCTAGAGTTCATCCTTCGGCAAATTCAGTTGGAGCAATTGTTGAGCTCGACAAAAACAGAATACATAAATGTAAGCAGCATTCATTGCCAAATGAAGAAATTGCCAGAACTTTTTTAAATAATTAAAAAAGGAAAATTATTAAGAATTTAGCAACAAGAAGGTATAAGCCATAAATGAAGGGAATTTTTTTGTATGTACGCCCATAATTTATTAAAAAAACAAGTTACTATATGCTTTAAATGCATTTTTCTAAAAACTGATTTTTACTCATTTCTTACTCGTTTCAAATCAAATAACTCAAAAGATTATTATCGCATAATTATGAAATTTGATATACTTTGTCTTTATACTATTTTCTAAGGAACGAACTAAAAAAACTAGATCGAGGGAATAGTTTTTAATTTACAGCTTATTGTTTGAATAATAATATCATAAATGTACTAAAAATTTCATGATAAATCTTTCACTGGCTATACAACTTTTATTTATTGTTAGAACCATACAATTATACTTCATTCCCTAGAGAAAACTATGGAGTTTATTTAGATATAAGTTTTGTTAGGATGAAAATAATAGTTTTCAGTATAAACAAATTGAAATTTAATAAGAATTTGCTTAAATTTGTGCTATCAAATGGCAATTTTCAAACATTTTAGATGTTTATTTCAAATATGGTCATCCTGTTACTAATTTTGAATAATCTTAAACCTTGAAATATGATTAAAGTATATCTACACCAAGTTTTTCTCAAAAAGTGCTAAGATACCTTAATTTTTTTTAAATCTTGTTATTTGATAAGATAGAAAAATTTGAAATCATCTGAGACACTTTACTACAAGCTTGTGACGTACATATATGAAATGGCTCCAAGGAGAAGGGCCAAACAATTTGCCCATGTTATTTTATTTTAAATTTCAGAGTAACTTTCAAAGATGCCTAAAATTCATTTGTCTAGATCGACATGGTCATAGAAATCCTGATAAATAACCTCTTAGTAAATGCTCTAAGTGAAAAATTTCTCTTGTGACTTGATGTAAACAAAAGTGTTCTTCTCGAGATCCCCATGTACAAGCCATGATTTCTCATGGAAAAATAAATTGAAGTTGATTCCAATTTTGTCTCCTTTTTTTTGTGCAAAACTATTATATATGTAGTTTTTAAGCCTTATTTTTTTTCAGATATTTTATGACAAAGAGCGAAAGACTGAATGCGCAATTAAATCTAAATAATAGTAGATGAAATATTTTGCAACTGATAATTTCTAACCAAATAACTTCATAATGAATCTTGTATAAAAACAACGGTTGAATATAAAATGTATCATAAGAATATTTCAAAAAATGTTTGATAAACAAATGTTATAAATCTAATTATCATTTATGTTAAATTTGCACAGAGAATTTTCTTCTTTCTAATTTTAATAATTTAAGTAAGATCCAAATAAGAAATTGTCGTTCATGCAGAGCTTTTAATGCAATAGAGAAAGGCAAATGAAAAATTATTTTTATTTGCATCATATTTAAAAAATGTATTCTAAATGTAAATTCATCGAAAAGTGGCATATACAGAAATAACAGTGAAAAAGTTGAATGTATTATTTTTTGAACTTAAGCATCATATGGGAATATTGAAATAATTACTTTGTTATAAAAATTATTGTATATTCCTTATAATTAAAATATGGTACTTATTAATATATACACTGAAGCGACAAAAGTCATGGGATAGCAATATGCAAATATACAGATGGCAGTAGTATCGCAGCGAAAAAGTATAAATGCGCAGTTCGTTTTCCAGAGCTTTCATTTGTGTTCAAGTTATTCATGTGAACAGGTTTTTCGTGATTTATGGCGGCACGACGAGAATTAACAGACTTTGAACGTGGAATGTTAGTTGGAGCTAGACGCATGGGTCATTCCATTGCGGATATCGTTAGTGAATTCAACATTCCGAGATCCACAGTATCAAGAGTGTGCCGAGAGTATGAAATTTCAGGCATCACATCCCATCATGGACAGCGCAGTGGGCGACCACCTGCACTTAACGACCGAGACCGCCGACGTCTGTGTAGAATGGTCAATGTTAATAGACACGCAACACCTCGTCAAATAACTGCAGGAATCAATGTGGGATGTACAAGGGACGTGTCCGATAGGACTGTCCGGCGAAATTTGTCTTCCTTGGGCTATGACAGCAGAAGACCGACTCGAGTGCCTTTACTGACAGCACGACATCGCCTGCAGCGACTCTCCTGGGCTCGTGAGCATATCGATTGGTCCCTAGACCAGTGGAAAACCATGACGTGGTCAGATGAGTCACGATTTCAGTTGTTACGAGCTGATGGTAGAGTTCGAGTGTGGCGCAGACCATGGTCCCAAACTGTCAGCAAGGCACTGTTCAAGCTGGTGGTGGCTGCATAATGGTGTGGGCTGTTTTTACATGGCTTGGACTCGGTCCTCTTGTGCAACTGAACCGATCATTGACAGGAAATGGATATTTTCAGCTGCTTGCAGATCACTTGCAGCCTTTCATGGCGTACCCCTTGCGTACCCACACAACGATGGGATTTTTATGGATGACAATGCGTCATGTCACCGGACCAGAACTGTTCGCGATTGGTTTGAAAAACATTCCGGACAATTCCAGCGCATGATCTGGCCACCTAGATCGCCCGATATGAATCCCATCGAGCATTTATGGGACATCATCGAAAGGTCCGTTTGTGTCCAAACTCCTGCACCATCCACACTTTCACAATTATGGACGTCTATACAGACAGCATGGCTCAATATTCCTGCAGAGGACTTCCAACGACTTGTGGACTCCATGACACGTCGAGTTGTTGCACTTCGCCGGGCAAAAGGAGGACCGACACGATATTAACAGTCATCCCATGACTTTTGTCACTTCAGTGTATAATATCAATCTGGTTATTATAAAAATATGAAGAAATACTTCCCATGTATCTTTACATTTATTATGACATGCATATCTGCTATTTGCTACAATTTTTGTAAAAGCTTTTCATACGCATAGAAAAATGAATACATTACCTTTGAAAATTTTAGAGGCTTTAAGTGTCAGAGATGTTATAAATTTACCTTTTTCATTTTTATCTATGGGAAAGACTTTCTAACTTTCTAACTTCGTATATTGCTAAAAGAACTAAGTTACAGTCATTTTTTTTCTCACTTTTTTTCTGAGATCTGAAAATATAAGCTTTAATTAGCTAAAAGATGTTCCGTAGCCCGTACTTGACATTACTATCGTTAAAAGTATCAGCCGAGCTGCCTCATATAAATCAGAAATAAATTTAAAAATATGTGTATATGATAAAAATATCCAATAGATGTTTGGTTAATATAACAGGTGTTCCAAAAATGACTGGATGTATTGACTGCGGCCTTAGTCTTGGGAAATCAGGGAATGTTATCTCACAAAATTGTAAATTGCCACCGACAGGGAACGCTACAAAATAGGAAAAATATAAACTGGGATGAAAATGTTTCTAGGACTGTTTCAAAAAATTAAACGACGATATTTTCATTGACATCCCCATTTGAAACAACAACTTAGTATAGTTTGAGGTAAAAATGAATTGCAGAGTGGCGATTTCAAGAACTTCGTTTTTACTATGCTTGTTGTCTTTTTGTTATTACTATTATTTTTATTGTTTCTAAAAATCTAATAGTCCTTTTTGAGACACTCGGCATCTACACCATCTTAAATTATTATATAGATTTTTGCTGCTTATAACTTCCTTTTTTTTTTCAAAGAAAATTATTTCCGGTATTTCCCATTCAAAAGCATTAGTTCAAATTCCAAAACATTTGTCTCTCAGATCACTATTTGTTGTATTTGCTGACTAATAAAAGTTTCAATGATGTCAATAAATGCGTGTCAATGAAAATAAATGTTTCTTTCAAACTTATTTATGTTTGATGCCGTATTTAATCTCCTATCCATTATTTGATCAAAAAAGAAACAAAAAAAAAAAAAGAAAAATATGAAATAAGAAAAAAATTTAGCTTCATTATGAGTATTTTCCATTTCTTATTTTAACTAGTGATCAATGAATCTCGAATATTTTAATATTCATGATTAAATTATCAGAAATGCAAATTCCTTTAATCTATTTTGGTAGCCAAATATATGAAACATGACTCATTCATGAAACACATATGATACCCATATAGAAAGATTTTGAGATTTATACAATCTCTAGTTACTCTGTTATCCTATGCTCATTCCCTTCGTGAGAATCGGAAGGAAAAGTTTTTTTTTTCACATAAATTCAAAAGATTTAAAATTTCGTCTCCTTGATTTTCATGTAAAATATAAAAGTAAAAAACTTATATATGTTATAATTTATTCGGTTTTACAGACAGGAAAAGATGTGATCTAAGTCATAAACTAATAACCATCAGTTTCTAATAAATCCAATTAGGGAAGTGACTCCCAATTAGGGAAGCCAATTGCCTTTGAAAGGTTTTGATTTTCTATAATTTTGGTGAAACCATTTTGATTTTTAAAAAACATAGGAATATCAGCTTAATAGAAAATCGTTTTTTTTTTTAAATACAGTGAATTGATTCCTCAATTTATGCCCCTTGGCAACTGCTTCCAGGGCATGTGCACTGCTTGCCCCTTCCTAGTTAACCACTGACGATAAATTAATAAGGGCACTTATTAAGAAATAAAAGCTGAAGTAAAAATTCTACTGCGGATTTACTGATTAGCAAAAACGAATTGACTGATTAGATTGAATATTTTGATATATGATTTTGTTAAAATATTGTTGAATATAATTAAAATATTGTTGAATATAATTAAAATATTGTTGAATATAAAATAACCTTGTCGCATAAAACAAAGTTTTACTTTCGCAAATTAAGTTAAAATATTATTGAAATTAGTGGAAAAATTCAGTAGAAATGGAATTGATACCAATAACAAGGAATTTTTTTGTCCTGAAATAAGGCAAAGACTATATTTTTAACAATTGTTTTGGAAGATACGAACATAGATTTCAATTTTTTTTAAGTAGTTATTAGTACCTATTTGCCGACTTAGACTGTTTTTGCGTTCAATTAACTTTTTGTTTTAAAATCTATTTTTTTTATTTCTTTTATATCTTCTTTCCCTAGACTGTATGTATCTTTATTGACTTGGTGAACCAGCTCCAGAAAATTTCTAATTATATTTTGTAGCTCCTTTTATTATTTATGTGAACTACTAAATACAGTGATATTGGAAAAACGTTTAATAAAACAATATATGATGGTTGTTTATATTTGACTGTTTCCATTCAACAATACGTAACAAGAGCAATTTCTGGGCCACTTAGTTGATATTTTATGTATATAGATAACTGATACTGTTTTTCAATATTCATCACAAAAAATTTTAAAATAATGTCATTGATCTGTGTATAATACTAACTACTTATGATGAATTGTTGGTTCGCAGTCATTAATTGTTACTCAAAATGTTAGCTATATACTCAGGAAAATATTTTCGAATTCAAATTTCGATAGACATATGATTTGCAATATTTCAAAATCCCAACGCCATTCTGTTTGTTGAATTTGCGTCTCCCTATTTTTCTATCTATATTTTTAGTAATATTCATTAATCGCATTAGAGTAAGCCTACTCCAATATCTTGATCAACTTCAATTATAAAATATATTGTAATAAAGTACTGTTGAAATATATTTTTTAAAAAATAATTAAAAATAGAAAGAAAAATTGTATGGCAAGATTTAGTATAGTTGAGTTGATAATTTCTTTTTAATTTTGAGATTTGTTTGATATATATACTAGCATCTCTATTATTAGTGGAAATAATTAGGAAGGTATTTTCAGTCCCAGTCATTAATTTTATTATGATCTATAAATATGTCTTCAAAAGTTGCTTGTTATCCTACTCATAGAATGAAACTTTTGCTTCGCACTATCATTAATTGTATTTATATTATCATCAATCATTTTTGAAAGGCAAATATATAATAGAAGGATTTGGATACAAAGCAAACTATTTTGGGTCTTCTTTAAAATGTTTCAGCAACATTTCCATTTGTCATAACTTTTCGTTTTCAAATATTTCAATTTATTAATGAAACTGCAGATTTATATTGATTTTTTTTCATATTATTGCTGAATTTTCCCTGATTTTTTTCTTATTTTATAGAAAAATAAAAATTGAATTTATAGATAAGAAATTTATTAATTATTGAAAAATAACCAAAAGTATTTTGCATTTTTAAAAATTTTGCATTATTTGTCATTTTGCATTATTTGTTTACTGTTGTATTACAGTAAACAATAAGGATTATTAAATCTACCGATATGCTGAAAATCAAGCTCTCGAGAAAAAAGCTTTAGTACTTATAATATATAAAGACTTGTTTGTTTACTCCTATCAAATATAGCTTATTTGCATGGAAATACCTTCTAATCAAAGAACATGCCTATTCTTCATTATAAATGTTTTATCTCTGCACAGAATATTTCTTTTTGCTATCTTTGATAAATATTATATTTTATTTTATGCTGCTACAAAAAACATCCCTCTGAAATCATGAAATTCAGTATGAGTAATAAAATTAATTTACCGTTTTAAGGAAATATATATATAAATAAGTCAAGATGTATTACCTCCACTGAAGTTGAAGCATCCACCTGTACACCAGCACTATTTAAAAGCATTCTGACAACATCTTCTCTTCCATATCTTGCTGCCATATGTAGAGGGGTAAATCCATACTGTAAAAATTATTTAGGAAAATGAAATAAATGATTTTTACTGTGTAAAACGTTTTATTTCTGATGTTTTAAATGTCCTTATTAGAAAATACAAACAAGACGCATTTCAGACTTTTCAGAATAAAACTATGTGCTTCTTCCAATCAATTAATTTTTTTATGATATGATTCTATAATATTTTAATATATAAAACACCAAATTTATTGATTTCATTGTTCAATTAATCTTACTTATCTTGCTTTTCAATATTGGTGTTTGATTTAACTCATCTTTTTATGAATTTCAGCTCATTTTGTTCATATCTGTTAATAGAAACATGTGAAAAATATGATTACATAAATAATTTATTTGCAACAGTTTTTGAGGGTTACTGTTCTTATATATCAGTTCTTTGAAAATTTTCTTTCCGCTCATAATAAGTCTTTGGTGATATATGTAAATTTTTGTTAGTTGTTTCTGCGCATTGCGATAGTCTTTGCTTGTTATTTTCATGTAATTCAACAAAATTCATTATGATGTATGAAGAAGCATTATATTTTCAGTACTGTTATTTTAATATCGATAATTTTACTCTAAACACTTTTAAAATCCTGCTGGTTTTCTTAAAAAGTTTTCTCAATCATAATTTTTTGCACAAATTCTAATTAAAGCATAACAGTATAATAAATTCTCTTACATCAGCTTCTGGGCTTTCTGTGGGCCTTTCACTTGGTATAGTGGCTGGCACTTGTGTAAGCATCTCTCGAACAAAATCTTCTTGTCCATAGCTTGCTGCTATATGAAGTGCTGTTAAGCCAGTCTGAAATAATATAAGAGCTTTTAAGTTGATCTTTTTTTAAGCAAGAAATCAATTTTTTCTTGGAAATTAAAATCCAATTGACTCGCAATCATTAGAAGCAGTACGACTATTTAAAGCTAGAAAATAATCCCAATAAAAAAACATTAAAAATTTTTTTTGAACATCTACCACAATATCTGGAAAGAATAACCAAACTTCCGCTATTTTAAAGTTAGAAAATTTTAAAATATTCTAACAATTCATTTTATTTACAAAATATTTCTGATGTGGAGGACAAATAGCTTAGTTGCTATCAGGAAACAAAATTGTTGCATACTCTGAACTTCATAATAAAATATGAAAATATCAGCACTGTGTTTGACAAGGCCAGATATCAAGTGCTACTCTGAAAGGTATTCTCTTTCCTTTTCGTACTAGGAGAATCATTTTAGATTAGAGGATAATTCCTAGAATGTTTCTTTACTTTTTTTGCATTTAAAAATGTTTCTGATAGTCGAGCAAGATTTAGTTGATTTATTTCCTTGTTACAATCAACATCGAATCTTTTTCGGTCATCAAATTATAAAATTATTGTGTTTGATTATTATTAAAAGAAATCGATTTCACTCGGATCTTAATATTTTATGAATATATCGTTACAGAAATAATCAGAAAAACATTTCATAAAAATTAAAAACATTCCAAAGCTTTTCGTTTAAAACTGTACTTTATTTAAAGGCTTAAATAAAGTACTAAAAAAATTCTTCATTACCCTTTTATTATTCATTCACAGATTTCATAATATGCTTTAATGTGTGTAGATTTAGGAATAAATTTATTTATTTCATTACAATTTTTGGAAAAAAGACAGTAAAAACAAACTATCTGACTCACAATAGAATTTTGCATTATTTTAAGCCTACTTTCAGTTTTAAAGAGGATAACAAATTAACATACTTATACCTTTTTACTTGCGTATCTCCAAGACATAGCAGATTTTAAGGCGTGAAGTACTTCAACATGGCCATATTTTGCTGCCAAATGTAGGGCTGTATAGCCTTCCTACAGATAATATAAAATTTGATAATAATAAGAATTTATAATATTTAAATAATGTTAATAGTAATAAATATTATTTAATAATATAATATTTAGAATGATTGGAAAATTAGGAAGTTAAATGATGATTCAAATATCGGTGACTATGCAGATAATAATAACAGTGATAAGCGAATGAACTAAAAAATATAATATTTTATATCCAATATTAATAATAGAATATTATATATGCTTTTAAAAGGAGATGGCTTCTAATTTTTTGAAGTCATTAAATTCAAGATTGTAACTGTTCGTTTATTTGACATAAATTCTATTAGAGACAATACTTCTTTGACATAACTTCTATCAGAGACACAATAAAAAATTCTTTCATATTTGTATTCTGCACTATATTAGAATACTTTCTAATCTTACTATTCATTTTTTTATACTTGTAACAGCAAAAATTTCGAACTACAGAGATTGATTAGCATTTATAAGGATTTCCTTAACACAAAAAATTTAAAAGGGATAATGAGATCTTACTAGCAGTAAACAACACGATGTCAAATTTTAGAAATCATCCATAACAAATAAAGAGACATTTGCAACTTTTTACTAATTTCATCAAAGAATTATTTAAATTTTTCCTATAAATTACCATATGTAGATGCTCATTAATCAATAATATTGCTTGAAATTCTGAATTGCTGTACATATAAATAATTTCTTTAACAAATATTTTATATTTTTGTCATGTAACAAATATTTTATATTATTTCACATTTCATGCTTCTTCCCCCATTGCACTTTATTTCTGATGATGGCACACATGGATTTAAGTTTTAGTGAAAATCTTTTAAGAATTGCATTCATAATTCGAACATTATATAAAAAAATAGTTTGGATAATCATGAACAAACTGAACCATAGCAATGATTTTTCATGATCAATTGTTCTGCCATTTATTTCAATTTCAATAAATTATAATCCCGAATCTATTTGAAATTCCATATATTCTTCATTCCAATGATAAAATAAATATTTAGAAAAATAATATAAATTCTGATTTGAAATGCTGTGTTGATTATAAATTGCAATATATTGATTATAAATTGAGAAATATAATTGCAATCATCTGACATAATTTCACTTGATCCGAATTGCTTTAGTGACGAGCTAACTAGTGCAAATTACTTTTTCCAATACTCAAAAGAGAGGGAAAAATCCACTTTCCAGTTCTTGTTGAAGCGCTAAAATTTTGCAATGATGAATTTATGGAGGAATGTCACGGTGTTGCAGTTTCTTTATAGAGCCATCGGCAACGAATAATTCATGAGAAATTGGACAAGGATAGTGAAAAATAATGAATTAATGTGAAAATGTTATTGATTAATAACTTGTCATACGAATGTAGAAAGATAAACCTAGTGAAAAATAGAGGGTACAGTGTATTTGATGTCTGTTAATTAAGGCTTTAATCATTCCTGAAATTCCTGAGAATGTAGTTATGGTATAAAGATATATTTGTATATATCTTTATACCATAACTACATAATATTATGTATTATGTATATTTGTATATAATAAAATAATTCTTATTGTGCCATCCTCTTAGCATTACATTAAACTTTTAAAACTATTAGATTACTTAAAAATAATAGCACACTTTATAAAATTAGATCTCATTTTAGTTGCATCGTAGCCCTTTTTTTATACAATATAAAATTTTCAATCGTTTATTATAGAATAATCGTCTTTTAAAAGTAAGTAAAATTAAAATATTTTACATGTTCACACTTTGGTAGCCTTAGATAGTTCTTTTTAGTTTTTTTAGCTTAAAAAATTTATATAATGACTTATTACAAAGATTTAAAGACTTATTATAAACCTAATTAATCATCATAAGGGTGCTAATAATAAAAATGAATGTTTGTTTGTATGTCTCTTATGCCTTCCTAAGCCGTTCATCCGATTGCGATGAAACTTGGTCAACTTATTGTTTACACATATGGGATAGTTATAGGGATAGTACAATTACCTAGAATAAAAAATAAAAATTCGAATCTCCACCGCATCTATTTACCAAAAATTAATCTACAAATAACTCGCCATGGTGTCAATAGATTCTGTAGAAATGCTAAATCAAAGTTCAAGGTCAATAGCTATAAGGTATAGCTATAGTACGTAAATGTCATGCAAATCACTCTCAGAGGTAACAACATTATTACAGAGATTATGCGAGAAAGTTTTGGGGAGAAAAACACTGTCGGTTTTAAATTTTAATTAAATTTCAGCGTTTTTCACAATAACTACTAAAAATATTGAAGTACAAATAATTTTGCACCATCTTAATTCTCAAAAATTATCTTTTTAACTATACCAGCGGGTGATCGAGCTCCGCTCGGAGAAAACAGGTATCGAAGCTAACTCGAAGATTTAAATTTTCAATTGTGATTTATCAAAACAATACATGCCATAAGAAAATTTGTGAAACCATTGGTGAAAAGATAACCGGTTAAAGTGCACCATTGTAAACTATTCTAAACAAAGTTAGAGTTTGGAAAGGGAACTATTCTATACAAAGGTAAAGTAAAGGTAAAGATTGAAGTGTGTTGAAGTTCAATATTTTTGACAAATTTATTTAGAAAAACCAAACATATATACATACATAAGAAACATATTATAAACCTATAACAGCATAAACATAAAACTTTATTAGTTCGCCATATTGGCTATAGATGGCAGCACGTTACCGCTTGAAAATTTAAGTAGCCATTATGGCGAACTAATAAAGTTTGAAAATATCCTATCTGTAGCTCCGAACTGCTCGACCGTAGCGCTTCAAAACCGGTGCTAATCGATTCCTCGTGGCCAAAACCACCAGACCCCCAAGTTTACCGGAGTTTAATAATTCTGGGGCGATTTTCGACTTGGCAACCATTCCTCGTATTAAAGTATCAGATTATTATTAATCATGGCCCGAGTGATTCTCTCATATGATTAACATACAAAAATAAGTTGAATCGTAAACTCTTCTGTCGATTCAAAATTTTATAAAGCATTAGTAATTTTTTAATTTGCAATTTATCTTTTCCTTTTCAGATATCGTGTTTGGACGTTGCCATTATCGTAGAAGATCTCCAAAGCTTTCGTTTTAGGTCATTCTGGTTTGACTCAGACTTAGTCTTGATAGGCCTAGAAGCGAAAGAATGCCTCAGAATCGAGGCAGGTATTTGCTTGTCTGGTTGCGATTTTAATGAAGAAACAACTCCGGTAGAAGCAGGATTAACTCATTTAATTAGTGAGTTTCAAACGCTAAAGCATATTTCATTGTATGAAAATTGTAACATCAGCTGAAAGCAATGATAGCTTTTTGTTTCAATTTCATTATTTCATCTTCAATTTCAATAAAATACGTCACCCATACTCATACTGCATTTACAAAATAATGAGATTGTTATATTTTTACCACCTGAAAGAGCAAAATAAGAAAGCGCTGTAATTGTTTTAAAAACTTTTGACCTCGAATGACCTTTTATAAACTTTTAAAACTTTATTTATTCCATATATATATATATTGAATTAATATATATATTGAATTTTAAAAACGATAATTTAAAAAATCGGAACAGTTTCAATACGAATGCTATAACTCAAAATTGCAGTATGCACGATTGGTGAATATGGTATTTTTTTTTTTTTTTTTAAAAAGCAAAATTCCAGAGCAATTTTTGAAATGGTTAATAACAGCATATACATGCTGTATACATTATGGAAAGAAAAAAAAAGGCATAATTTTTATGACTGAAGTTATAGTAAATATTTTGCAGTTGTAAAGCATAGTGTTATATTGAATTTTTTTTACCTAACTCCTTATGAATTTCTGTAATATTTTCTAAAAATATTTCTTAGACAAATATTAACAATTCAGAAATGCAGATGTGCAGTCCGCTGTATAAAAAAAATCAAACGAATATCAAATATACCGTGTTTAAATTTTAATATAAACTAGAGGCATTGTGGCTATATATTTACCTATGTACTTGTATGTTCTACACCTCCTTTCAAACAACAAGGCCTAATTCAACCAATGTTTATAAACTAACTGTTTAAGATAAAGGAAAGAATGTCGTTTTTTCTTCAAACTATACAAATTATTTAAATATTCAGCTAGTTAAAAGTTAACAGAAAATCTTAAATTTCTCTACCCTGACATCAGAGGAAATTAGTGCAGAAAACTATGTATTCAAACATAGGCAAGTATTCTAGTCTATGTTTCAGCGAATGTAAACACTTGCTAGCAAATATAATGGAGGATAGTAGATAGTAGTGGCTTTTCAAAAGTTAATACCACAAAAGTATCAGAAATTACACTCCCGTCCTTTTTTTTTTTTTTTTTTTTTTTTTTTTTTTTGCGGAAACTTTGAAAAATTAGCACCATCACAAATATTTTACCTTTTCAAGTACACAATTCTCGTCTTCGTGCACTTAAAAAAATTATTAAATTTTTAAGAAAATTAACACATGTGTTTTGAAATAAGAAAAATTAAAAATAAACCTTTGCTGAGCGATGATAAGACTTTGAACTAAACTACCACTTTAAAATATATATATATTCTCTTTTATTTCATTGTATATATAAATCTTTAAATATTGTAATATTTTATACAATATAGTTTTTTTGTTAAAAATATTATATATTTAAAGATTCTAACACCGGACAATGCTGAATATATAAACTAGTGTTTATAAACATTATGGAATATTTACATCTTTAATATACTTGAATGTAAGACTTACTGTTCAACAATGGATTGTAAAACCTTCCGCTCTTTTGCGCATGCGTAGCAGGGGTTTATTTCTGCAAAGTAGGGATGAGTTTAGTTTAGTTTAGTTATACTAAAGTCCCGTTTAAAGCAACACGAGGGCTATTTTGGGACGGACCTCATAATTTTGAACCAAGATCAGATGACGAGGACGACACCTGAACTGGCAACCCCCCTCTCCACACCACACCAGCGGGAGGACGTTTGGCCTGACAGATTTAACGTTCAAAAGACCCCCGGTTCTTCGGTTGAATCGAGTCTCGAACCTGAAACCCTCCGGTTCTGAAGCCGAGACCTTACCACCATGCCACCATGACCCAAGTAGGGATGAAAGGAAACGGGAAAGGAGGAAATGTTTACAATTAACAATGAAGACTCGTGGTTTTATGAGACGTAAACATTACTAGTAATTAGTAATGCAGAAGGAGAAACGTGCTAATTCACAGTAAAATATTTCAGAGCAATTTTTATTTAATGTAAGGAAATAAACATTAAATTATGAAGATTAAATGAAAAATGTATGTTCTTAAAATTTGGTAATTACTTTTTTTTACAAAATAATAATAATCTTTTTTTATATTAAAATGTTTTTTTTAATTATGTTATTAAATTTTTGGCACTATTTCAATTACCCGTTTTCTGCTTCTTGGTCACAATATTTAAATGATATTATGTAAAATTTTCTTCGTACCACTCCTGAAAGCGTTTTTGTCACTTGAACTAGCCATATCAATACGAAACTTTGAGTTAAAATGGGGTCAGAAATAACATTTATATACACGTGAAAAAAAATTGAATTAAAAAGTATCCAAAGGGGGATGTTTAAAGTCAAAGGCGAATACAGGAAATGCTCTCCTCGTTCCGCATCTTAATGAGATAGAATCATCTAAAATTGGTCATCGCAGAATCCTTTAACGAACAGTAAATGCCTTCATTTATATAAAGCGATCGTTTTTCCTGATATTACTTATAAGGATAAGAAGAGTACAATTCTAAAGACAGGCAACAGCTGAAAGCAGATAAATTATATGAATTTCCGAAATTATCCTAATTAAGAAAGTATTTACTTATTACTTGGGATTATTCTGCAGCAAAATAAATCTAAATATGCAAAAATCTTATTAATATGTTGCTATATGCATACAAAGTAAAATGATGAATAAGTTTAGTTTGGTGTAGTTTAGTTTTATTAACGTCCCATTTAAAACAACACGAGGACTATTTTGGGACGGATCGCGTAATTTTGAGCCAAGATCAGATGACGAGGATGACACCTGAACTGGCACCCCTCTCTCCACACCACACCACACCAGCGGGAGAACGTTTGGCCTGACGGATTTAACGTGCAGAGACCCCCTCACACGATGGTTCTTCGGTGGAATCGAGTCTCGAACCTGAAGCCCTCCGGTTCCGAAGCCGAGACCTTACCACCAGGCAACCGCGGCCCAAATGATGAATAAGAATAATCTAAAAGTATATAATTGTCACTATGACCATGCATGTAATGCTCTGTGAATCTTAATATCTGTGTCAGGGGTATACATGGTATTATAATTTGCTGTAAAAGGCAATTACTGGCCCATGCTTTAATCTTGTCTTCAGGAGGTATGTCCAGTCGTCGGCGAGGACTTTTGCTCATTATTGCAGCAATGTTTATCCAAGGAAAAATTTATGGTATAAAGCATTAATTTTTAAGAAATTGTAAAAATTCAGTAAAAAAAAATCTGTTGATGCAGCAGCATATATATTTATCAATAATATTCGTTGCAACCTACTTCTGAGAATGCCAATGTTTAAATATTGCTAATCACAATTTCACATATATTTTATTATTGTTTTTTTTATACAATAGGTGAAGAAAAAAGAAGATGTGGTGGATTTCCTGGCTCTGATATAGTTTTAAACCAGTTAAAAAATAGACCACGTAAAATAAGAGCAGGATTTTCTTCTGATGAAGGCAGGATAAGCAGTAAGTGCCTTTTAATGTCAGATTAGAAACCAATTAAAAGCATCACAAATTTTCCATCCGCAACACGTTTTTGAAAGCGACAAACTAAATTTACATAAGTCCTTCAAATTGTATATTGATATCACTAAAAATTGACTAAGAGTTGGATTATTGTCTTCAATGTAAAGAGCACTGAATTTGACATTTAAGTGATGATATAAGGCAAATGCATAACAAAATAGAGTATAATGTAAGAAATGTAAACATGAAATGCGTTTTAACTCAAACTCATTTGAAAAGAGCTTGATATTATTGATTTAATTTAATTCAACTCTATTTGAATTTATTGCAGTTGTAGAATTTTTCAAACTTCATTATTTTTACTGAAGATGTATATAAAATTCAAACTAATTTGTTTAGAAAGTAACATTTCATTAAAATAAACTCTAAAAATTTGAGCGAAATGGAATTAAATGTAGAGAATTTTTATTATACTGTTATCAAACAAAGCAGTTCACAAAAATCTTCAACTAATCGCCGAACAAACTTTGACTTAGTTATACCAAAAGTAAAGTGAATATTACTAGACACATCAATAATATATGAAAAATAATAATGAATATTTAAAATAAATTAAAAGCAATGTTCCGTTCTGTAAAAAAGAAAATATGAATTGGGTATACGAAACGGTTTTCTTTAGAATTATTTTACAAGGAATATGCGATTTCCCATCGACTTGAAGATGTGAGCTTATAACCTTCAGGATGGGCATTTTGTTGCGAAATATAGAATATATTAATTTGAAGAAATAGATTTCACAAATTTTTATCAGTCAATAATTTAATAAAGTATGTAGAAAAAAGAGAAATTGCGTCATAAGAGCTAAGAAAACCAACCAGCTAAATATGATTCAATGCACTCAAGTTAATGTTATGGCAGCAATAGGAAAAATAATTGTAAAAAAGCAAAAACGGTTAAAAGGAAGTAAATGTCAAAACAATTTCTTCAATAATAAGTTTCTTTGTGAATTGATTTAAATTTTCTATATTTTCAGAAGGAGATACAATTAAAACCCCTAATGGAGAAGAAATTGGATATGTCACCAGCGCCACATATTCCCATACCCTCAATAAATTCATCGCATTGGGCTATGTGGAAACTTCTTACGACAGGAAAACAAATGAAATAATATTCAGTGACAACATTCGAGGGCAGTTTGAAAATCTACCATTTGTTCCACACCAACATGATTAAACAAACACGATTCAAGTGAATATGAATTTAAAAAAAAATATTTTTAAGGGATTTGAACGAAGTAAAGTGGAAAAGAAATTACTGTTATTTTGTTTTCAACGATTTAATAACTGCATTTGAACATCTGATTACGTTCTAAATTTACAGGGGTTGTTTTTATTATCATTTTACAAAGTTTAGTTTTCGGCTTTTTCAGTTCCTACTATTAGTTCACACTTTTACTACCATCAGTTATATATATGTATTTATATATATCTTTTTAAAATTTTCAATCGTTAATGAAATACTTTTTCTTCATCCACTCAAGTTAAAATGCATTTTTTAAAAGTTTTAATGGATGACACTTGATCTTAATATATATTTATTCAAATATTAATTCATTAATTAAATTAAATTAATTTTTAATACTTTAAATAGAATTTTAGTAATTTGTAATGAACAGGCATTAATTCAATCGATAAATTGCAAGGATTTCAGCATTTTTCACGTGAAGGCGAAAAAGGCGACTTCGATTAAAGCGAAAATCAATAATTTTTTGATACTTAATATTTTTTTGATTATTATTTAATAAAAATAACTAAAATAAAAATTCTCTTTCTTCTCTTAAGTAGAAATTGAATTTTAGATTTTTTTTATATTACTTGTTTTCCTTCAAATTTTTGAGGTTTAAATATAAATTAACATGCATTATATTCATAATTTCTCTTGAAATTCTGAACAAGAAAAACTTTCTTAAGCATAATTTATCTTGATTATTTTCCACTTTTACTACAAAAGATTATCGAACTGGAGTTAACATTATCAATGCATTATAAAATTTTCTTAGCTTTTAAGTAAAATAAATTGCATAAAATTTCACATTTAACAATGTTCAGAAGATACAGTTTACTTTCTTTTCCACAGATTTATACCTTACCATTATTGATAGACTTTTAAGATAAACCTATGATCAATGTTATATTGTTGTTATTGTACAATAACAACAATACTGCTATAATTGCTCAGTCTTATAAATGCAGTACAAATTTAAATGATTCCATGTATATAAAAATTATTCATCTGGTTTAGCTGACACTGGGAATTTACTTTGCTGGATGAATAAGAGATGTCTATGCTTAGCCATCTATGCTTTGTTTTTATATATTTCCATGATATGATTTTAGCTTTTATATACATATTTTTTTATTCTCTTTAAGATATTCAAGAATTATCATTCAAGAATATTGATTGAAGTTTTGCTTCTATTTTTTATAGCTTATACAATATCTTAAACTATTTATTTGCATAATACTATTATTTGTCTAAATTTAAGTGAAACCTTTTTCTGTTGAATCAATTGTAAAATCGCCATCATGAAACAGTTTAAAATTTAATTTCTTCAAACTTGCAATATGATCAATGTTTTACTGATATAATTGTGAAATGTTACGTTGCTTTAACTGTACATTGTTTCATAGGTGCTGAGCTAGTTTAAGTAATTTGGTATATGTAAAAAATTACTCTGTGCAACGGAAACAGTGATTTTAATTTAGCCAGATGAAAAAAGGATCTGTAATATTAGATTTAATACTTGGTTTTTATATCTTACCGTAATGTGCCTTAAGATTTATATTTTCTTAAGATTTCCAAGAATTGTCGTATTTGACGATTTACTAACAATATTTATAGTTTATACAATAGCTTAAACAATGTAGTTTTATAATTTTGATAGTTTTGCCTAATGCTGTTGTTCATTAAATTTGAAAAGAAACCTATAATCAATGATATATTTTTGTTATTGTGCATTTTTATATTGTTATTATTGTTCAGTGTTGTATTATAAATGGCACAATTATTTAAATGATTCGATATGCTTAAAAGAATCATTTATCTGATATATATATATATATATATATATATATATATATATATATATATATA
>JAPMOQ010038864.1:1831-21130 GCA_026543055.1 Argiope trifasciata
TATTTATTCCGGTGCATGAAATATATAGGTCGTCAACGTATAAATGGACCTTCACAGTAGGCGATAACTGTTTTAAAATGCTATTGATTTTTAAAATAAAAAGTGTCACACTTAAAACACTACCTTGGGGAACTCCTTCCTCTTGGATGAAGAAGTCTGAAAATTGGGACTGTACTTTAACTTGAAATTTTCTGAATTTTAAAAAGTTCTTTATAAAAATAGGCAGGTTTCCTCTTAGTCCAAGATCATGCAAATCCTTCAAAATCCCGTACCGCCAGGCTCGATCGTATGCCTTTTCGATATCAAAAAATATGGCAACTAAATGCTTTCTTTGTAAAAATGCAAGGCGGATGTCTGTTTCAAGGGCTAGGAGATTATCAGTGGTGGTACGACCTTTTCTAAATCCACTCTGAGATGGATGAAGAAAGTTATTGTTTTCCAGGTAATAAATTAGTCTGCGATTTATCATACGCTCAAGTAATTTACAGAGGCAACAGGTCAAAGCAATGGGGCGATAGTTTGACGGGACTTGAGGATCCTTCCCAGGTTTCAACAATGGAATTATTATTGCATTTTGCCAAATAGTAGGAAAGTTTTGTTCGCGCCAAACACGATTGTAGAAGAGCAATAAGGTTTTCTGAGACTCGACCGTTAAATGTTTGATCATGGAATAGCTAATATTGTCCGGTCCTGGAGAAGAGTTGTGGACACTAGACAAACATGATTGCAATTCCAGAAACGTTAGATCGCAGTTGTACGGCAAAGTAGTCCGAGAATTAAAATTTAAGTTTTGTTTTTCTGCATTTTTTTTGTAATTCAAAATTTCAGGAGTGCAATTTGGGCTGCTAGAAGTATGCGCGAAAATTGCGGCAATGCAATTTGCAATATCTTTTACGGATGAAATTGTATTTCCGTTATGAACTAAAATAGAAACACTATTAGTGTGAGAAACACCTGAAGCTCTTTTTACTTTGTTCCACAGATGGCGACTGGATATTTTAGAGGTGATATTAGAGACAAAGTTTCGCCAAGAAATTTTTCGACTGCGTCGTTGAATTTTTCTGGATTCTGCTCTGGTCTTTTTAAAGTAGATAAAATTTTGTGTTGTGGGATGTCTTCGGAAAATACTCCAGGCCTTTTTCTGTTTTTTGTATGCCTGTTGGCAATCGGCATTCCACCAGGGCTTGTTTTGTTTTCTTCGAATGCCAGACGTTTTTGGAATAGAATTGTCTGCTGCGTCTATTATAGTATTGACAATATGATTTAATGCTTCCTCAATAGTTGAAGATTTAATTATATGAGAATCAATATTAGCCAGAGAGGTGAACTTCTGCCAGTTCGCTGCATTTAAGACATATTTAGGGGGATGGTAAGAGCCAGTAGTACTGTGTCTACTATCTGTAATAATTAAAGGAAAGTGGTCACTATTATAAAGATCATTGTCAACAGTTAAATTTAAAAAAGGCAGAAGTGCTGGAGAACAAATAGCCAGATCGACTGAATGGAAGGTTCGCGTTGGTAAATGAAAATGTGTTTTTTCATCAGTATTTAAAAGGCATAAATTATGGTCAACAAGCAGTTGTTCGATTTGTTGACCTCGTGCATTTGAATTACAGCTGCCCCATAAAGTGTTATGACCATTGAAGTCTCCCAAAATAATGAATGGAGATGGGAGTTGAGAAATCAAGATATTCAGATCTGTTTGAATAATTGTTTCGTTGGGAGGCAAGTAGAGACTGCAAATAGTGATCAGGGATTGCATCTGAACTCGGATTGCCACTGCTTGAAGATTAGTGTTCAGAGTCAAAGGCATGGATGGGATATTACTCGCTGTAAGAATTGCAACGCCACCAGAAGCTCTATTTTGCATATGATGTTTGCTAAAAATTTGGTAATTAGAAATATTATTTTTATCAGTTTTAAGATATGTCTCTTGAAGTGCAATACAAGTTGGCTGATATTTATGAATAAGGTCTCTTAGTTCTGAAGACTTGTTCAAAATTCCTCTGCAGTTCCAGGAAATAAATGCAGCCATAAATTTAAAAACTCTAAAACAGTAAAAGTATAAAAAATGTCAGAAGCGGATGACTACAGAGGGAGCAAGGAATCATCAACTTCACTGGTGGACATATCATCTTCAGATGGATGAACTTTAAGAAGTGAGTCACTATCTTCACAATCATCATTTGGATTTTTCTTTCGAGAATCTTTCAAAAAGTCTTGTTGGGAAAGTGATCGATTTGCAGAACTTTCGATATTTTGATCTCTTTTATTGGCTAGTAGGCGAGCACGTTTGGTAGATTTGGCTTCTTTTATTTTCTCCTTATCATTTGACTTCTTCGTCATTTTTTTATTTTCCCGAGCACTTTTTGCATTCGTACTTACCAGGGAAGAATTGTTTTTTGTTGATAAGGATATATTATTATTATTTGGAGATTTATTTGATGTCATTTTTTCATCTAATAAATTATTTTTAGATTGGTTTGGTTTGGTTTGGTTTGGTTTTTTGGCACAAGGGCCATAGATTTGACCATGCTGCGCCAGACTAAGTGATTTCAAGGTAAAAAATTTGAAATTATTTGATACAATTTAAAATTTGAAAAACAAAAATTGATTGATATAATTTGGAAAAAAAAAAAAAATAAAAAAAAATAAACACTAAATGTGTGAATAAAAACCAATAGATTTTAAAAAGGGTAAGAGATTATCATGGGGCGTTTTCCCAAGTAAAGCAGATAAGTCAATATTATTAGATTTAAAAAAATGTAAACGCTGTGTATCAAAATTTGGGCATTCAGAAAGCACATGTTGGACGGACACAGTGCAATTGCACCGAGAACACATTGGAGCTTGTTCTCCTAATAGCAGATGACGATGCGTGTACCGAGTATGACCCAGTCTCAATCTGGTGAGAACTGTATCCGTTTTTCTATTCATTTGTGAAGGCCATAGTTCGATAGTAGGTTTAATTCGATGAAGTTTGTTTTCACTTTCAATGTCCCATTCTCTTTGCCATTTGTTTAAGAGAGATATTTTTAAATGCTTTTTCAAGTCTGTTACAGGTGCTGAAGTATTCTTTGAGGCAGTCGCCAATTTGGCAGCTTTGTCTGCTCTTTCATTGCCCACAATCCCAACATGAGACGGTACCCAGCATAATAAAACATTAAAATTTCTAGATTCCAGTTTATTTAAAATATCCAAAACATTTAAAACAAGGGGGTGATAATACTGAGGATGAAATGATTTAAGAGATTCTAATGCACTAAGGGAGTCTGTGTAAATAATGAATTGCTTTTGTAGTCTATTATAGATTTCTTCTAGTGCGTATAAAATAGCAGTTATCTCTGCCGTGAACACTGAACAGAAAGAATTAATTTTAAATGAAAACACATTATCCGGGAAAATAACTGAAAAAGATACACTATTGGCTGATTTGGATCCATCTGTAAAAATTGGAATAAAGTCAGCATAATGCTGCCTGTGCTCGAGAAATATTTGTTGATAGATGATATCTGATGTGTCAGATTTAGTAAAATTTGCAAAAGGGTTTAAATAATGAAAAACAGGAATTTTCCAAGGAGGGATCTTATTTTTTGGTTGAAGGGTTACTTTTAAATGGAGTTGATTTAAATCTGTAAGAATGTTGTGCACTCTCCTATGAAATACAGGAATAAAGGATTGCCTGGCTTCGGCCAATCGAATAAAATAAGGACGCAGTTCAAAATTGTGAAATGGATGGCTTATATCTGATTTAATCTTAAAATAATAATTTAATGAAAGCATTTGCCTTCTAGATTCAAGGGATGGTTCAAAACTGTCGACATATAGGCTTTTAATGGGTGAAGTTCGGAAAGCTCCTGTACATAAACGAAGAGCTGCATGGTGAATTGGGTCCAATTTTTGCAATATACTTTTTCTAGCGGAGCCATAAATTACAGAGCCATAATCAAGCTTAGAGAGTACAGTAGCTTTGTAAATCTTAAGCATGGAGATTCTGTCAGCCCCCCATGCTGTTGTCGATAATACTTTTAAAATATTTAAAGACCTTTCACATTTTTTCCGTAACTGCTGTATATGAGGCAAGAAGGTGAGCTTTTTGTCAAAGATAACACCCAAAAATCGAATTTCATTGACAAATGGTATGTTTTCTCCATTTAATTTTAGTTCAGGGTCAAAATGAATATTGCGTTTTTGACAGAAATGGACACAAGCGGTTTTCGAAGTAGAAATAGTAAAGCCATTATCATTACACCATTGATTAATACTATTGATTGCAATCTGCAGTTGTCTTTGGATAAAATTCATATTCTTTCCTGTACAGGATATGTACAGGTCATCAACATATAATGATCCTTTCACAAAAGGGGATAATTGTTTTAAAATGTTATTTAGTTTTACGATAAAGAGGGTTACACTTAAAACACTACCTTGGGGAACACCCTCCTCCTGAATAAAAAAATTTGAAAGCTCTGTTCCCACTCTAACCTGAAATTTTCTGAGTTTTAAAAAATTCTTTATAAAAATGGGAAGATTTCCTCTTAATCCGATGTTATGTAAGTCTTTTAAAATTCCATACCTCCAAGTTCTATCATATGCTTTTTCAATATCAAAAAAGATAGCAACTAGATGTTTTCTCTGTAGAAAGGAGAGACGGATATCAGTTTCAAGGGCCAAAATATTATCGAGAGTGCAACGACCTTTTCTAAATCCACTTTGGGATGGATGTAGCAATTTACTGTCTTCCAGGTAATAAATTAATCTGTTATTTATCATTCTTTCCATTAGTTTACAAAGACAACTTGTCAAAGCTATTGGACGGTAGTTACATGGATTAGTCGGATCTTTGCCTGGTTTTAAGAGAGGAATAATTACAGCCTGTTGCCAAATAACAGGAAAATGGTGTTCTCGCCAAATGCGGTTGTATAGATGTAACAAATTCTTCTGTGACTCTATTGTTAGATGTTTGATCATGGTATAGGTGATATTATCTGGGCCAGGTGCAGATTCATGCATCTTTGAGAGATTTGTTTGAAATTCCTGAAAACTAAAATCACAGTTATAGGACAGATTAATCTTAGAATCAAAATTCAGTTTTTGCTTTTCTGCTTTCTTTTTGTTCTCTAAAATCTTACGGGGATAATTTTCACTACTGCATGTATCAGCTAAAGACGAGGCGATGGTATTTGCAATGTCTTTTAGGGTGGATATTGTTTTTCCTTTATCAACTAAAACAGAAACACTATTCAATTGAGGGACACCAGAGATTTTTTTAATTTTATACCAAAGTTTTTTGCTAGATATAGTTGATGTTATGCCAGAAACAAACTTCTGCCATGACGCTCTGCGACTAATTCTTTGAATTCTTCTGGATTCCGATTTAGATTTTTTAAAAATGATGAAATTTTCAGTTGTGGGACGCCTGCGGAAAATATCCCAAGCCTTTCTTTGTTTCTTATAAGCCTGTTGGCAGTCAGCATTCCACCATGGTTTATTTTGTTTTCTGTAATTACCAGTCGTCTTGGGTATTGATTTATCTGCGGTTTCAATTATGGTTTTGACAATATAATTAAGAGCACCGTCTATAGTGGAAGATCTAATTATTTCAGAATCAAAATTTACTAGTGAAGTAAATAGTTGCCAGTTGGCGGCATTTAGGATATATTTAGGTGGCCTGAAAATACTATTTGCATTATGTCTATTGTCAGTTATAATTAATGGAAAATGATCACTGTTATACAAGTTATTGTCAACTGTTAAATTCAAAAAAGGCAAGAGAGATGGAGAACACATTGCAAGGTCAACTGAATGAAATGTACGTGTGGGTAAATGAAAATGGGTTTTTTCATCAGAATTTAAGAGACATAAATTATGATCTGAAAGAAATTTTTCAATCTGTAGACCACGGGCATTGTTATCAGAACTACCCCATAGGGGACTATGGCCGTTAAGATCGCCAATAATTATAAAAGGACGTGGAAGTTGATAAATCAAATTATTAAGATCTATTTGACTGACATTTTCATTTGGTTGGTTGGTTTATTGGTTTTTTATGGCGCAAAGGCCAATACTGGCCAAGCTGTGCCAAACTCAATATATATGAAAATATTAAAAGAGATAAAATAATAACATTAAAGTAAGAGTATGTAAAATTAAAATAATGAAGTGAAACTATAAGTTAGATATTATGCATGAAATTGATGTCAAGTAAAAATGAAAACACATTAACATGGTAGGGGTCTCCAATTATGTCTTTCAAATTTGGATAATCCCTGTCAAAATATTTTAGTCTTAGAAGGCGGTATTTAGGACATTCACATATGATATGCCGAACAGAAATTATGGTATTACATTTTACACAAATTGGAGCTGCATCTGAATGAAGTAAATGTTTGTGAGTAAAATATGTATGGCCCAGGCGAAGTCTTGTCAGCACAACACTCTTTCTGCGGCCGAGAGAGTCATTCTTAAAACCAGAGATAGAAGGTTGGATGGAGTGTAATTTATTAGTAAGTTGAGAGTCCCAAGTATGCTGCCATATACGAAGGGAACATTGCTTTACAATTTCTTCCAAGTCTTGAAACGGAACAAAAGTGTCTTCATTTAAACTAGCTGTTTTTGCGGCAGCATCAGCTTGATCATTCCCCGGTATACCAACGTGTCCAGGAATCCAACAAAATAGTATGTTGAAATTACGATCCAGTAATTTAAAATATAATTTTACTGTACTGTGCACCAAAGGATGGCTTTGTCTGGAATAGTTTAAAATTGCTTCAATTGAACTTTTTGAATCGGTATATATGATCCAATCTTTCTTTGATAATAGTCTTATCGCTCTTAAAGCAGTATAAATGGCAAAAATCTCCGAGGTGAAAACAGAACAATGTTTATTTAGCTTCCTAGAAAGAACTATGTGATCAAATATTACTGCTGATCCAACGTGGTCACCGATTTTGGAACCATCTGTAAAAGCAGTGCCGTATTTTTCAAATGATTGCCTATGTTCATAAAAAATTTGTATGTAAACAGATGGCGCAGTAGTAGATTTGGGCATCTTATTAAAATCATTGATAGTAAGAATGTCTTTGCATGTAAAAGGGGGGATTCCGTCTTCTTTGGTTAAAATTTTGATGTTCTTTAGGTTAAAACTATCCAAAAGCGGGCGAATTCTAAAGCCAAATGATGAAATATATGAAGTCTTTTTCTCATATAACTGTCCATAAATCGGATTCACGACTTTGTCGTAAAAAGGATGAGATGGATTCTGATTTATTTTAAAAAAGTATTTGAGAGAAAATCTCTGGCGTCGTAATTGTAAACTTGGTTCTTTAGTTATTACGTATAAACTCTGAACAGGAGAGGTTCTAAAAGCCCCTGATGCGAGGCGGAGCCCCTGATGGTGTATTGCGTCAAGTTGCTGTAGAATAGGCTTTGCTGCTGAGTCGTAAATCACGCTACCGTAGTCTAATTTTGATAATATCACACTTTTATAAATTTTTAATAGAGTTGAAGTATTGCAACCCCATGTTGTATTTGACAAAACTTTGATAATATTTAAGGACTGAACACATTTTTTTTTTAGATGTAAAATATGAGAACGGAATGTTAGCTTTGAATCAAATAAGAGGCCTAAAAACTTAACGACCGGCACGACGGAAATGGCGGTGCCTTTTAACTGAATTTCTGGTTCGGGGTGCAAGCCCCGAATTCGACAAAAATGAGTACATTTTGTTTTTTGAATAGAAAGAACGAAACCATTTTTATCAGACCATTCCGTTATAGATTTGACAGCAGCTTGCAATTGTCGTTCAATAAAGGGCATGTGAGTACTTGAGCAATGGATTTGAAAATCGTCAACGAATAATGACCCATGAACATACGGTGGGAGTTTTTCCATAATACCATTAATTTTAACAATAAATAAAATAACACTTAAAACACTACCTTGCGGTACCCCTTCATTTTGAATGAAATCATCAGATAATACATCATTAATTCGAACGTTAAAAATTCTTTTTTGAAGAAAGTTTTGAATAAAAATTGGTAATTTTCCACGAAAACCCATGTCATGCAGATCTTTTAAAATGCCATGCCGCCAAGTACGATCATATGCTTTCTCCATATCGAAAAAAATAGATACTAAATGTTTTTTTGTAATGAATGCTTCCCTGATGGCTGTTTCCAGAATTAGTATGTTATCTAAAGTACTGCGATCATGTCTGAATCCACTCTGAAATTTCGAGAGCAATTTCTTCTCTTCTAGGACGTGGATTAATCTAGCATTGATCATTCTCTCCAGAGTTTTACAAAGGCAACTGGTAAGAGCTATAGGCCTGTAACTCGACGGAAGCTCTGTATTTTTACCAGGTTTTAGGATGGGAATAATCGTTGCTCGATTCCAGGACATTGGGAATACATGTTCATTCCATATTCTATTGAATAAAATTAGAAGTGAACGTAATGAATTGGAACTCAAATTTTTTATCATGTCATGATGAATGCCATCAGGTCCTGGTGCTGTGGGATGCGAGTTCTGCAACGCTCGCCTAAGTTCATGAAGCTGAAAATCAACATTATAAGCATATGACTCTAAGGTATTAAAGTCGATTTTTCTTTTTTCTTGCTGTTTTTTATAGGTAATAAAACTCTGAGGAAATGATTCTTCACTGCCTATATTAGCAAAAAACGTACCCAATGTATTCACTATGTTCTTTGTATCAGTGATAGGATTTCCATTGCTGCATAAGAATGAAAGTTTCTGATTTGATTTGTTGTTCCCTATGATTTTCCTAACTTTTTCCCACATACGCTTGGAAGACAGATGTCCGTGGATGGAGCTAACATATTTTTGGAAGGAGTTGTACTGACTCTGTCGTCTAATTCTTCTAAAAAAGGATTTAGATCTTTTAAAGGCAATGAAATTTGTGGTGGTAGGATATCTTCTGAATTTATCCCAGGCCTTTCTTTGTGCTTTTTTGGCAGCAGCGCAATTTTCATTCCACCAGGATTTGTATAATCTTGGCAAATTTCCAGATGATTTCGGAATGGCTATCTCTGCAGCTTTAATCAAACATTTTGTTATTGAATTTACTGCATTATCAATATTTGGTTGCTTTACCATATCGTCTGATAGTTCAGAATGAAACCTAAAAAGTTGCCAATTGGCTTTGTCAAAGATAAAATGCACAGGTCTTCTGGGAAGGCTAACATCAGATTTCGAATATTTTAAAATAATGGGAAAATGATCACTGTTGAATAGATCATCCGATACTGAGAAATCCCAGTGGGGTGCAAGTGAAGGTGAGCAAATGGCAAGATCAATAGTGTGAAAAGTTTTATTTGCTTGATGAAAGTAAGTAGCATTTGAATCATTTAATAAACATAGAGAATGGTCATCTATGAATTTTTCGATCTGTCTACCTCTTGCATTGGTATCTGTGTTACCCCAAAAGGTATTATGGCCATTAAAATCTCCAAGAATAATAAAGGGAACTGGTAACTGTTTGACAAGATCATCAAGATCTTTCTGGTGAATGGTATCATTAGGCGGAAGGTATATAAAGCATACAGTAATTACAGATTTAATCTGAATTTGTACAGCTACAGCTTGTAATGGAGAAAGAATATCAATGTTTTTGGACGGAAAGCAGCTAGGAATTAAGGTGGCATTTTCATTTGGAGATAAGTAAATATTGCAAACTGTAATTAAGGATTGTGTCTGAATACGTATAGCCACAGCCTGAAAGTTGGTGTTAAGGTTCAGGGGCATGGAAGGGATGTCAGTTGCAGCAAGTATTGCAACACCACCAGAAACTCGTTCTTGAGCGTGATGTTTGCTATAGATTTTATAATGACGGATATTATGTTTGTCTGTTTTGAGGTAAGTCTCTTGCAACGCAATAAAGGCGGGATGATATTTGTTAATAAGATCCTTTAATTCAGTATTCTTGTTTTGAAAACCACGACAGTTCCATGAAATGAACGAGGCCATAAAGTAGAAAAGAAAGAAAAATAAAACAACAACAAAAAAAAGGAAACACCAACACAAACAGAAGGACAAAAACACTAAGGAGAAGTGGGTAGAACTTCTCCGTCACTGGTAAGCATTTCATCATCAGACAAATGCATTTTAAGAAGTGGATCGTTATCAAGTTCTTCACTTGTTTTTTTAACAGAATCTTTCAAAAAATCTTTTTTTGTAGGGACACTATTTGGAAGAGAGTTTAAAATATCTCTTTTCTCAGCAAGTCTTCTTGCACGTTTGGCAGCTTTTGATTCTTTTAATTTTACTAAATCGGTAGATTTGTGTTCATGTTTTTTATCATCTCGAGGTTTTTTAGAATTTCTTTTAACTAAAGAACCCTCTTTTGAAGAAGGTGCATTGGAAAGAGGAACTTTATCTAATGAATTATTGATATTTGATGAAGTCTTTGTAGAAGCTGTAGGAATATTAAATTGAAATTCGCTAATATCAACTGTGGCAGAAGCAATGTCTGGAGGAATTGTTTTTGCAACAGCTTGGTTGGTATTATTCTGGGACAAGGTAGAAGCAGAGGAAGTTTTTTCCCACGATTTTTCTATCTCAAGCAGTGCTAACCAGTCGCTTTTCTTTATTGTAATTGTTTCATTATCTACTGAAGGATGTGTTGTTGCAAATGCTGTAGACATGGAACTTTTTTGACCATTTTTTAAGTTTTGCTCAAAGATAGTATGAGAGGGATTTAAAGCTGCTGAATAGGATAGACCTGGTTGGGGAGTTCTGTCGTTTACAATTTTTCGGGCTTCTGGAAATGAAATGTTTCGAGTAATTTTAATCGTTTGTATCTCTTTCTCTTGTTTGTAACGTGGGCAGGATTTTGAATAAGCTGGATGTTCTGCGGAGCAGTTGCAGCATTTTGGTGTTGTAGAAGAGCAGGCATTACTTTCATGATCTGGAAGAGAGCAGTGAGCACATAGTTGCTTAGAAGATTTACAGGCTGTTATTGTGTGATAAAATTTTTGACATTTAAAACATCGAAGTGGATTTGGTATATAATGTTTAACTGGACAATTAATGTAAGCAATTTTAACCGATTTCGGCAACAAAGGAGTGTCGAATGTTAATATTAGATGTTTTGTTGGGAAATTTTGACCATTTCTTTTTATTGATATTCTACGAACTGATATGACTTTTTGTGCTTTCAGAGCATCAAGGATATCTTCTTCGGTATCTCTGTTAAATTCGCTTTGTGAAATAACACCTCTTGAATGGTTTAATATCCGATGTGGACTGACAGTAACTTCGATATTTGCTATTTTCTCAAGTTTTAATATATTTTCAGATTGTTTTGAATTTGCAACTTCAACAAGTAAGTTTCCATTGTTTAGTTTCTTGATCGATTTCACTTCTCCAATCATTGAAACAATAGTTTTGTGTATTAAAATAGGAGATAAATTGCTCAAAGTGTTTTTTTCAGCACTAATTACAAAAAATTTAGGATAAGCATTACTATAGTGTAAATTAGAATTTGCCATACGACATTAGAAAAGATTCGGGCCCGACGGCATCGCCCACCACGGAGCCCAACAAGGGATGGCAGCCACCGGCTCCAGACAATCCCAGCCTCGGCACTTACCATGGTGCTAGCCGGAACCTATACGCTGAGAGTTACCCCCGGGGACAGTGACCACCCTTAACGCCAAGCCCAAGAAGTAACCCCTTCGCTTGATCCCCTTGAGCAGCCCAGTCAAATGTCTGGGATACCAGCCGATTGATACATCAGGGACCGAAATGTACCACCCGTCTGATGGGTCGCCACGCACGGCAAACACGTGGGGTTTTGGACTGTCCATGAGAAGCAAGAAGCAAACAGAGCGGCTACAGCTTCTCATGGAGAGCTCCCTCACTTACCGTCGAGGGATGGAAAAATGAAGAGAGAGAAAAGGGAGGAGAGAGCGGGGAGAGTAAGAAGAGAAAAAAAAAATTGGGGGAAGGGGGAAAAATGAAAGAATGAAAGATCCCTGGGTACCTCGGGATTGGGACACCCGTACCCACCTAAAGGAGGTGGGCCCCTGAGGGGAAATATTGAGCCAAATATAAAACTTCTGTCTTCATTGAAACAAGCGCAGGTATCACATTAATAATTATTATGATTGCGTAGAAATAAATATGTTACGGTTTTATGTATGTATACCTTTCAAATACATTTATTGTAAAGTTTGTGTATCAATTAATACCTATATACTTTAGCTTCTGGTGTGCCGCGGAATTCTAGAAAGAAATAAGGTGCGTCGTAGGTGAGAAAAGGTTGCGGAGCACTGCTTTACACCATAGGTTCCCAACCTTTCTTGAATATTTCCTTACCTTCCTTTACCTTTTCAAAGTGAATATTTCAATACTGCCGCTCCCTCTCCAGAGAAATAAGAGCGTACACAATGCCTAGTGAAAATAAGAATTAAATAAAATAAAAAATAACTAATAGATAAAATATTGATAGGAATTGAAACGCTACTGAATTTTTAGCTTGCCTGTCATAAGGACAGATAGGGGTTTTGATAATGTGTAGTAATATATTCTATACTTATAATAAAGTTCAATGTGCGTGTGTGTGTGTGTGTGTTGGCGCTCTACAGGCCAGACCGTTGGACCTACAGCTACCAAATTTGGTACATGTATACCTTGGAGGTCGGGAATGTGCACCTCGGAGCCCTTTTTTCGAATTTTTAATTAGAATTTGAATTAATTAAAATTTAAGCGAAATTTCGACGTTTTTCGACTATAACTTCCGAAAATATTATCGCACAAACATGATTTTTACATCAATTTAAAGATTAAAAAATTAGCTTTCTAATGGTATTAGTGTTTTAATGTATAACTTAAGCCTCTATTTTTAACGAATTTTTAAAGAAATATTTTAACTATGTTTTTTTGATCACGTGACCGGATAAAAGAAAAGAAAACAATGACGGAAGTTCAAATAATAATAAAAAAACTATCATTGTAAATTAAGTCTAAAGAAATTATACTTTCAGCACGGGACTGGATAAAATAACAAACATAAAAAGTGATATTTTCTTTAAAAATAAATGCAAGGCAAAGGATTCTATAATCGTTTGCAATATCTAAATGATTAATTCAATAAATCTTCTTTATTTACGGTAAACCTGACTGAATTTAGACAGGATATGCATTGAACTCCCGACCTAATGGCATATTTCTATAATCGTTTGCAATATCTGTATCATTAATTTAATAACTTTTTTTCGCTTTTTCGCTTTCTTTCAAAAAACATATTTAATATTTTGGCAACATCACCGAAAAATACATTTTTAATATTTTGGAAGCATAACCGATAATTAAAACTGACTGATTTATAAAATTAAAGAATATTATCAAGAAAACGGGTTCTTTTAGAACTTTCCGTCCATCATCTTAAAGAAAATATTAATTTAAGGCCAATCAATGCCCGGAATTACTTCAAGGCTAATGAATATGTGATTTAATTGAAAATTTTAGAACGCATTACTCATAGCGAACCAGCTGGTCGCCAAAGGCGGCTAGTCTATAATAAACTATTGTTTTCTAAGTAAATAAATTGACAGTTTCTGAGAACAATAAAAGCGCATACGTAATTATATTAAAAAGTATTTTGATTAAAACTTAAAGACATCGAATTTCAAACTCAACTAATTAGAAGGAAGAATTTTATGCATTTTAAGGAGCTTGTTAATATCAAACTCGATTTCACTTAAAAACAACAGTAAGTCACCGCATTCAGTAACATGGTGCCAATTTCTATTTTTCGTTATTAATGTTGCTACAGCACTAAATCCGCATTCTACTAAATATGAAGATTGGAATGCTATCAGAGGTCGTTGAACAATCGACCATAATCCTGAATACAGTTGCGAAATAAACTTCTGCAGCCAAAATTCTTGGTAGCTAATTTTAAATTTAATGTTTATTTCTTCATTTGTCGTTAGTTCTATTAATTCTTCTTCTAACTGAAATGATCCTGCTGTGTTGACATTGGATTTTTTGGATTTTTTTTGGATTTTAGTGGCACAAGAGCCCTGATGTTGACTATGCTGCGCCAAAGTTGACATTGGAAAAAGGATTCAAAACTCAGTATGGTATGCCCATGTTTAAAATGTCCTGGTATCGTTCCTTGAAGTCATTGTAAACTATATTTGATTAATATTCTCAAGCCCCTCCATGCCATATCAACGTCCCCAAATTTTCTCCGGGTTTTACCGCCCCCTTGAAAACCCCAAACACCCACAAGGGAACGTTATCACCCACGTTCGAAACCTATGCCTTACACAGGCTCCTTTACTGTATTACAATCTCTTGAATCATTTTATCCACAATTTCATTATCTCTCGGTTTTAAATGCTTTTGTTTGGTTTGATTTGGTTTTTTGACACAAAGGTCATAGATTTGGCCATGCTACACCAGTTTAGATAAAATTCTTTCAATTTAAAATTTCGAAATTCCTTGGTGTAAGAAACAATGTGGATGAAATGCTTTGGATATTTCAAATAAGCTAGAATCTCAAAACTTTAATGTTTTATTATGCGACGTACCATCTGATGTTCGGATTGTGGGTAACGATTGAAATCCATTAAAAAAACAAAACAAAGGACGAGAAAATATCTCAGCTACTTTAGGAAACGCTTTCTTTCTGAATTGTATTTATAAAAAAACAAATAAAAACCAATTTTCCGATAACTCTTACAGGAAGAGAATCTTATTAGCAAATCGATTCAGACGTCAACCCCTTGCAGAGACAATTAATTATTAGATGTTACGAGGATATGTAATGATCGCAAACAATCCACGCACATTGGCGAATTCCGTCATAGTGAAATTCCCGCCCAAAATCGACGTAAAGCACGTTCTTATGGAGGAAAGGTGCGAAAGAATTTCAATAACAGCACCATCGATAACTGTCAGATGCATTTTCGAAAACCTTGATTGCTTTCGGGGATCTGGCAACAGTAAGAAGCGAGCAAAATCCGATTTTTGAACGTTTTTCAAACAAAATAAATAAATGCGAATTCAGAATAAAACGAGCTGTGAACGGTATTTTGAATCCATCATCTTTCTGTCCTGGAAGTGACAGTGAAAACAATATTTTTGAGTGAGATTGTGTCGATATCGGGAAATTTGCGACAGTCAATTTTTTTTCTTCTTCAAAGTTCTGTTTGAATGTAGTATTTTAAAATTGTGAAGAAGTATTATCATATGTAGGTTGGTTCAGATTTGTTTGTCGTTGAGCTGTAATGCTTATTTTTCAATTGTATAGCTCGAATTTTTTTCTATCGGAAAAATAAAAGCGAATTAATTTTCACCGTATTACGTGTCTTGCATATTAATAGTAAATTTATTAATTAATAGTTTTTTGCTGTTCCGATAAAGTGTGCGTTTTTAAGCAATTCATTTCGATTCTGTTGCTGTATTGTTAAATAGCATTTTTAAATTTCTGTCTTCTCTATATGGTAATTTAGATTATGAGTTTTAAATCTAATAAAAATCTAATTTTTATCAAAGAAAAACATATTTTTAATTTAAAAATGGGTGTGCTAGAATTTGCTACAGTTAGCACTTTCTTATATTATTATTTTCTGAGCAGTCCATTTAGGTAATTTTATGTGGGAAAAACCTATTCTAAAGAAACAATTGTACAAAAATAACAGCAGACGCCAAATGACAATGAATTCTGAACTACGGAATGAAAAAATTTGTGCAGCTACTTCCATTAGTGAGCATCTATATCGACTCGAAGAAGAAGAAGAAAAATCTGATTCATATTCAACCATAGAAGAATCTGCAAACTTCCTTAACTTGAAACAACCCGTTCTTCATTGAAAGTCAACCATAAACAATTATACTATTTGATTACTTAAAGTTCATAACGCCCTTTTCACTAATGGACTTGAGAGCAACTTGGAGAGGAAGGACAAATTCAATTACCACCAAGGATTCAGTTACCACGAGAAATCAATTCCCATCAAAACGATGTTGAAATCTACGTGAACCCCAACCATTAATATTTATAGTGACCATCAATCCCTCCAAAAATCCATTATTTGAATACATAACCAATTTTAAAATACACAATAAAAGATCCATTAATCCCGCTATACTCAACCTGCGGCCCTCGGGCCGCATGCGGCCCGCGGAGGCTTTTTGGTTGGCCCAATTATTAAACTAGGTAGTTACAACTTATTTGTAAACTACTTCAAATTTCGCGTCCTTCAAAGAGTTGGTAATTGAACGGGAAGTATGGGAATGTGAGCGATATCAATAATTTGCTTAAATTGGAAACGCAAGCTATCCTAATCTATGGTTGCGCAAACGATACGGAATACGCGGCGCGGGAATGCCCTTAAAGGTCTGTAATCTATGGTTGCGCGAACGATACGAAATACGCGGCGTCGGGAATCCCCTTAAAGGTCTTGTCACGCGCAAACGCGGACGGCGGGGTGACTTGCGAAGCTAAACATTGCTTGTCATGTGTAATGAGACGTGTGTTTTACTAATTGGCAAGTCGCCCCGCCGCTCGTGTTTGCGCGTGGCCAGACCGTCCATGGACCTAAGTGCGTGTCGCTATGATTGTCGATCGAAACTAAACTTGTTATAAATTTAATCTAAATTATTAAACTAAATTTGTGTACGTACCCGCGTCCTCTGCCAAATAATAGTGTTGTTTTGTAAATTAAGTATACCTATTATTTTCAAAATAATGTCAGGAGTGTCGTCGAAGTATAAAAGAAAAATATCAAGTGAAAATAGATTGTTTCAAGATGAGTGGGAATTTGATTATTTTGTTGTGCCAAATAAAAACAACGCAGCTACTTGTTTGATAGGTCGGGAAAGTATCATATTGAAGAAATACAATATTTCTCGTCATTTCACTTCAAAACATAAAGATTTCGATGAAACGTTTCTTCCCGGATCGTCTTTGAGAAATGAGAAATTGAGTTTTTTTAAGAGATCATTGCATGAGCAACAAAATGTTATGTTCACGGTATTATCACAAGACTCGGCGGTAACAAAAGCATCATATGAAATTTCTTACATTCTTGGTAAGCAAATGAAACCATTTACCGATGCGGAAATTGTAAAGGAATGCTTTATTAGTGCTGCTAATATACTTTTTGATAAATACAGTAACAAAAAACAAATAGTATCTGATATAAAAAGAATACAGCTTTCGGATTCAACCTGCACCAGGCGTATTGAAGACATTTCTAAATTTATTTCCGATGATATATTAAAAAACCTAAGAAGATGCAAGTTTTTCAGTTTAGCATTTGATGCCATCACCGATATTTCAGCAACATCGCAGTGCTCGGTGTTTGCTAGATATTGTACAGAAAACAATGAAATTCATGAAAACTTTTTAAAATTACTGCCAATGAAAGGTCAAACCCGAGGCACGGATTACCTTGATACTATTAGTAATTTTTTAGAACATCATGAAATTGATGTGCAAAAAATCGTGTGTTTGTGTACAGATGGTTGTCCTTCAATGGCTGGATCCGAAAATGGCTTTATTTCATTATTTAAGAAAAAATATAATTGCAGCAATTTAATAACATTCCATTGTATTATCCATCAAGAAAACTTGGCGGCCCGTGCTGTACAACCAGAAATAGAAGCTGTAATGAAAACAGTTACAATATTGTCAATTATATACGAGCAAAAGAACTGAACCACAGAAAATTTAAAACCCTTCTTGAAGAACTGGGAAGTGAGCACAGCGACGTTCTTTTGCATACCTCGGTGCGATGGCTTAGTAGAGGAAAGGTTTTGGAAAGGTTTTTTTCATTACGCCATGAAATAATCCTATCTTTAGAGCAAAATAATAAAGGGTACCCAGAATTACAAAACGATGAATGGTGGTGTCTTTTAGGTTTTCTATGTGATATTACGGAAAAACTAAACAATCTCAATCAGAGTCTACAAGGCGAAAATAACATAGTGTCCAATATGGCAAATAAAGTGTTTGCATTTGAGGAAAAGCTAAGTATTTATTATAATGAAATACAGAACAAACAGCTGCACAATTTTCCAACTATTATAAAAACCAGAGAGGACGGTATTAACATTTCAGAAGAAAACTGCTCCATAATTTCAAATTTTATAACTGCACTATTAAATGAATTTCAAAAAAGGTTTCAAGATCCCAGAAAAATAAAAAATTGTTTGTTACTTGTAGAAAATCCATGGCATTTAAAGACACCAACTATTTCTGAGTTGGCTTCAGTTTTAAATTGTAATTACTCGGAGTTGTTTGATAAATTTATTGATTTTAAAAATGACACCAACCTGGAAGAAATTTTCAAAGAAAAAAGGGAATATGTAGAATTTTGGAGCATTGTTCCCCAAAAATATAAAAGCGTGCAAAGATGTGGCCAAATAATGCTAACATTTTTTGGGTCAACGTATGTGTGCGAATCATCTTTTTCAAAGATGAAATACACAAAGAGTGTATATAGAAATAAACTGACAGATTCCCATTTGGATGATATAAGAGTAGCATGCAACGACAAGCCAGATATTGATAAAGTTTTAAAAAAATGCTCTCAGTTCCAAAAGTCTCATTAGATATACATATAAGTAAGTAAGAATCTTCGTTAAAAGTTCTTTTTTACATTAAACTTAATAATTCATTAGGTTGATATTACTTTTTCATTTATACACTTAATTATTTTTTACTTGCGGCCCAGGCTACCGTGACTGAAAAGTGTTTGTGGCCCCTATAAAAAAAAGGTTGAGTATGGCTGCATTAATCTGTCTCTAAAGCAGTTAAAGAGGAAAAAACTTGTTCATTAATTACTTTGAATGAAATTACAAATCTATCTCAACAAGAACCATCTGTATCTACTGTGGCATCTGTCTCTCAATCTATCCATTCTTCGAATATGTAACATTCAAAGATCGGTTTTCTCACTTTTGTTGGTTTGGTTTGGTTGGTTTGGTTTGGTTTTTTGGCACAAGGGCCATAGATTTGACCATGCTGCGCCAGACTAAGTGATTTCAAGGTAAAAAATTTGAAATTATTTGATACAATTTAAAATTTGAAAAACAAAAATTGATTGATATAATTTGGAAAAAAAAAAAAAAATAAAAAAAAATAAACACTAAATGTGTGAATAAAAACCAATAGATTTTAAAAAGGGTAAGAGATTATCATGGGGCGTTTTCCCAAGTAAAGCAGATAAATCAATATTATTAGATTTAAAAAAATGTAAACGCTGTGTATCGAAATTTGGGCATTCAGAAAGCACATGTTGGACGGACACAGTGCAATT
>JAPMOQ010038868.1:3432-18376 GCA_026543055.1 Argiope trifasciata
TAAATATATATAAATAAAAATGAATGTTTGTCTGTACGTCTCTTATGCGCTACCGTACTGATCATCCGATTACGATAAAATTTCAACTATTTATTACTTGCAGTTACATGATGGTAATATGGACAATACAATCATTTAAAGTATAAAAAATATTTTCGGATCTATTTACCGCATCTATTAATCATGAATTAACCACCAAATTACTCACCAAGGAGAAACAACATATTCAGGAAAGGTGCTAAATTCAAGCTAAATGTTAACATTTCGTATATATTGTACGAAAATGCAATGTAAGTGTTTTTTCTGAGGTAATAGTTTCAATAAAGAATGTACGAGAAAGTTTTAGGTGAACCAATAGAATATGTTTGAAATTTTAACTATATACTTAATAAAATCTCAACGTTTTTTTCAGTGACTTCCGTAAATATTATAGTACAAATAACTGTCGACCATCTTAGTTTTCATAAAATAATCTTTTCATTTATATTAAGTATTTTGTGGTATTAATATATTTTCTATATTGAATCAATTTAAAAAAAAACATATTTTAATCACATTTTTATCATTAAACTTGAGAATTCTGAAAGAATATGAAACGAATCACAAGATACAATAAATGGATTATTTCATTACCATTCGGAAAGAACACTAAGCTTTACAATTCTAAAAAAAAACATATATAATATATAAAAAGGAATATTTGTTTGTAGAATAGAACATAGTATTAAAATAAAAATAATAAGCAAATAATTAAGTATAAATAGTATAAAAAGTATTATAAGTAATATATCAGTGTAAGTATAAATAGCATAAAAAGTAATATAATATATTAGTATACATAATATAAATACTAAAAGTATAAGTACAAATAGTATACAAATAGAATAAATGTTATTTAAGCAAAACGTTTTTATTTTCGACAAGAAAACAAATATCATTCTTTCCGTCACACATAATTAAAGAACTTAATTATTTCAAATTCCAAATGATATTTTCAAGATTATTTCTTCTGCGGCAGCTACGCGTCGGGTACCAGGTAATATTTTTAATAACTATAACATTCTCGAATAACGAATCTAGTTCTGACGAGTTCATACATCATTTACTTATAAATTAAGAATTTTGATTGCAATAATACAAATGAAATCCATCATAATGATTCTGATTTATTCTGTTTATAAAGGAAGTCCGAAATCTGTTTCTAATCCTAACATTAGTTTCCTTTCTGATAATTAACAGCCACAAAAGAGACGGCTATCCCCAACGGGAACTTAACCATCTTTCATTAAAATGGCATTGCAATATATAAGTTGAACCCGAAGTCACGTCTGAATAGGAAACATCTAATCTAATACCTCATACAATGCAAATAGTAATGTGTTATAAATATTAAGCGAGTATTTAAATGTAATCATTCATAATGGCGCTATTATGGCGAGTGATAAGCGTTTGTGAGGATTTCTCTAACCAAAAGAAAAGAAAAATAAGCGGTGGATTAGTTTGGAGAATTATCATTTAATATCCTTAAGGGGAGGTTTCTGCCTGGTGTGTTAATAATTAAAGTTCTGTTATTTCTATTATGTAACGCATCTGGCAATGAAGCTGCATGCTTTATCTTTCTGTAGACTATTAGTTTTTATCGTTTATATGAGACTAGCTGTTACCCCACGCCTTGCTGCCGCCGAAAAATATAATATTAAGTAAAATTATTCAATAATTTTGCAATGTTTTATCAAAAAAGGATTAATGGTACGACCGTATATAAAGTACGAACAACAAATATTCAATTTTGTATATTATATATGTATATTCTTTTTGAATTGCAAAACTTTGTGTTTTTCAGAACGATAATAAAATAAACTATATATGGCATCTTGTGACTCGTTTAACATTCGTTCAGAAAACGTTCAGTTATCCCATTTAATTTTAGAAAATGTGATTAAAATATTTTCTTTTAAAATTATTTAAACTTAGAAAACACATTTATACCATAAAATCGTTAATATAATTGAAAATATACTTTTTGAAAATTAAGAAGGTGCAAATTTATTTGTACTACAGTATTTTTGGTAGTTACTGTGAAAAACGCTAACATTTTATTTGTTCCGTATTGTGCTTACTCGCCTTTGGCGAAGGAACTCCCGCCAACTGGCAACCCTTTTGTAACCTCTCAAAATAAGAGAGAGCGCCAGAATTTTTTTAGTACTTGAATCAAGTGGTTGTGTATGAATATCGCATCCTCGCTTTCTCGAACCATACGCTACGCTTCATAATGGTCCGTCGTACCGGAACTAATTGAGTTAATTAGTTCACGCTTCATATACGCAGCTTTGTTTAGTGCATTTCGCTGTATTTTGCATATGGTCAAATCCTGGCAAACAAAGTCGACATCACTACCTTGAATCGTAAACGCGGCAATATCAAAGGCCAGCTCGCAAAAATGGCAAAGGATCTACAGGCGCATACTGACCTTTCAGTACCGGAACTTAAGGCTAAATTAGACGTTCTAACAAAGCTTCAAGATAAATTTGAACTATTAAAGGACGATTATTACAAGATTACGGATGAAACGATATACATGGAAGCACTACCAGATCTGAATTCGTTGGAGGATGACCTGCAAAATTTAGAAGTAAGTTTAAAAACTTCTATTAATAAATTGAAATACGATGCAGATCAGCATAAAGATACACCGGTAAAACTACCTAAAATTCCACTGCCAGTCTTTACCGGGAAATTTGAAGATTGGAATTTATTTAAATCTCAATTTAACAGTCTTATAAATCAAAATTCTCTGCTTTCTGATAGCGAAAAACTGCATTATTTGCGCGGTTCTCTGAAGGGAGAGGCAAAGATAATTGAAACTTCTGAGGATAATTTTTCTTCGCTCTTTAAAGCTCTAGAGCTCAGATACGAAAACAAACGAATAATGGTAGACTGTCATATCAAAAGCATTCTCAATTTGCAGGTGATGAAACGTGAATCTTCCGAAGACTTGCGCATCCTTTTAGATAACGTTAAAAAAAATCTGAGATCTTTGAAAATCTTAGACTTTGAAAGAGATAAATTGTCAAGCGCGTTATTATTAAATGTGGTTTTAGAAAAATTAGATAGAGAAACAAGGAAACAATATGAACTAACTTTAAAAGATAACGAAGTACCTGATTTTGATGCATGTTTGGGATTTCTAGAAAGAAGATGTCAAATTTTGAGCAGCATTAATGCCGGCATTCCCTTGAAATCGAATTCAGAAAGATCAAAATCCTTTTTTGTTAAATCTAGTAACAAATTAAAGTTGTGTAATGCCTGTAAAACGCAATCGCACGCTTTGCATCACTGCGATAAATTTAAGGCAATGAAACTAGCCGACAGAACTGATTTGGTTAAAAAACTTCGGCTTTGCCTTAACTGTCTAAGTGAATTTCACGCTGTTTATGCTTGTAAATCGAATAATTCTTGTTTTGTTTGTAAAAGGAGGCATCATACATTGCTACATAGATATTCAACGCCCGCATCTGGTTTTAGAGTTGACCTTGACGCACTGACGCCAGCAGCAAATTCATCACAGGAAGTCGTAAACCGTTCAGAATTAAATCCGACTTCAGAAAATGCTTTCGTTTCTTTCCATACTAACGGGAATAATAAAAATATTTTGATTAATACTGCAATAATTTATGTCAAAGATTCTAGGGGAATTAGAAGGCCACTAAGATGCATTCTCGATTCTGCTTCAGAATCAAGTTTCATATGCTCAAGAGCAGCAGACGCTTTAGGTTTACAAAAAGAAAGAATAAATATTCCAGTCAGTGGTTTGAATGATTCATCTTTTAACATAAACAAAAAGATTTCGGCTCATATCTCAAATGCAAATAATGATGCGCAATGGGAAATTGATTTTTTGCTTGTGCCAAAGATTAGTAACTTCTCGCCTTCTAAGAAAATTAACGCTGAGCTTTTAAATATTCCTAGCAATATACATCTGGCTGACCCATCATTTTTTATTCCTCAAAGAGTAGATATGTTGTTGGGTGCAGAATTATTCTTCGCGCTCTTAGAGAAGGATAAAATTAAGATTGGGAATAATTTATTTTTGCAATCTAGTTGTTTTGGATATTTGGTTTCGGGTGACATTTCAGACGATAATTCAAATACTTCTACCAAACAATGCTTTATGACAAAAAATTTAGACTCTTTGGACAAAACGCTGACCAACTTCTGGGAAATAGAGGAAGTCGAACCTCAAAAGGTTTGCAATAGTGAGGAATTAAATTATTGCAACGAGCATTTCGCGAAAACTCATTTTAGAAAGGCAGATGGTAGGTATGTTGTCTCTATGCCAATGAGGCCAGAATTGTCTGAAACCATGTTAGGAAATTCTAAGACTATCGCATCTAAAAGATTGGATCAGCTATGGACACGCTTAGAACGCGATCCCACTATGAAGGCACTCTACTCAGATTTTTTGAAGGAGTATGAATCTTTGCAACATATGAAAGAGGTGAAGGAGGATTCAAATTTAGAAGCAGGGTATTATCTCCCTCATCACGGCGTTTTACGACTCGAAAACAAGACAACTAGATTACGCGTTGTATTTAATGCTAGCTCTAAAACTACCAGCGGTTACTCTTTAAATGATTTATTGTACAAGGGAGGTGTGCTTCAGGATGACCTATTCTCGATTCTGGTTAGATTCCGCAAACACATTTACGCCTTCACCGCGGACATTAAGCAGATGTTTAGGATGATAGAGTTAGATGAATCTGAGACTAAGCTGCAAAGAATCTTATTTAAATGTAATAAATCGTCTCCCACTAAAGTGAATGAATTACGAACGGTGACATATGGTACTGCAAGCGCTCCGTACTTGGCAACGAAAGTTTTGCAGCAACTCGCTTTGGATGAAGAAAAGAACTTTCCATTGGCTTCAAAGGTTCTCCGTCAAGACTTTTACATGGATGACTGTCTCTCGGGTTCTTCAGAATTAACGGAATTTGAGACCCTTCAGCTTGAATTAAAGCAGCTTCTTCAAAGAGGAGGAATGACGCTGCACAAGTGGTGTACGAACCTTTCTCCTACTACTCGGCAGGAGGAATTTCCTTTTGACAGGAATTCTGAGGAAATCCAGGTAAAGACTCTGGGCATGATTTGGAGCAGTACAAGTGATACCTTCACTTATAAAGCCAACGTCAGCATTGATCGCAGCTATACAAAACAAGATGTCTTGTCCCAGATCGCACGCATTTATGATCCTCTTGGACTTCTGGGTCCCGTCATTTCCAAAGCCAAGATTTTTATGCAACAGCTCTGGTTGCGTAAATTAGACTGGTATGAAATACTTCCCCCAGATATTTCACATCAATGGGAGAATTTCATTATGACACTGCCTGACTTGGAGAAAATCAAGATACCTAGATGCTTTCTTAAGACTAATGCCATCCGTGTAGTGCTTCTCGGATTTGCCGACGCTTCATCGAAGTGTTACGCTGCTGTGATTTACCTCCAGACAGTGTCTACCGCCGGTGAATCAAATTGTCAACTCCTGTGCAGTAAATCACGTGTTGCTCCGACCAAGTTCATGACAATACCGAGGCTTGAACTGTGTGCATGTCTTCTTCTATCGAAGCTTACTCAAAGGGTCATATCAGCTCTAAAGATGCAGATAGAGTCCGTGCAATTATGGTCGGATTCTACAATCACTCTCGCTTGGATTAATACCGCTCCAAATCTGCTCAAGACATTCGTCGGCAATCGAGTGTCCCAGATCCAGCATTTAACCAAGGGCTTCCAATGGAAGCATGTCCCGTCTGAGTGCAACCCAGCCGATGTCATCTCCCGTGGTCTGGATGTGAGGGCACTTGCAGCTAACGACTTGTGGTGGAAGGGTCCTGATTTGGAGAAGTTAGCTGCAATTACTCCTGACAGCTTACAGGTTTCCAGTGCTGTGACTGATCAGTGTTATAAAAATGAACTAAAACCCATTTCTCAATTGACTCTAAAACTGACTATTGACTCTAATTTCATTGATAACTTGCTTGATCTTACAAATAATTTTCATAAATTGATTAGAATTTTAGTGTTTATTTTCAGGTTTATTAGAAATTGTAAAGCTAGTGAAAAACAAGGGGATTCAGTTACCCTTGAAGAATATGGTAATGCAGAGGTCTTTCTTATTAAACATTTTCAGGAAAGATACTTTTATCTAGAGATATCTGCCTTAAAAAGAGGATCTTCAGTTCCTCGGTCAAGGAAGCTAAGATTTCTCAATCCTTTTATTGATAAAGAAGGTTTGTTAAGAGTAGGGGGTAGAATCTCCCAATCTAATGTGTGTTACAACCAAAATTATCCCATAATTCTGCCTGCTGGAAATAAGTTAGTTAAACTTATATTTCTGTATTATCATAGGCGAGATTTTCATGTAGGTCAACAGGCCCTATTAAATACCGTACGCTTAAAATATTGGCCTTTGGGTGGTAGAAGCATAGCGCGAAAGGTCGTTCATGAATGTGTAGAATGCTTCAAAATTAACCCAGTTGTCGCTAATCAGATTATGGGGGATCTGCCGTCTGAAAGAGTAACGCCAAGTTCAGCTTTTCAAAACGCAGGACTAGATTTATGTGGTCCATTTCTGATAAAATATAAGGGACAGAGAAAGGGTACATTTCAGAAAGTCAATGTAGTAATTTTTGTCTGCATGGCAACTAAAGCAGTTCACTTGGACTTTGTGTCAGATTTGACAGCAGACGCTCTAATTGCCACTTTGAAACGATTTTTTGCACGTCGTGGCAAGAGTTCAATTCTTTTTAGCGATAATGCTACGAATTTCACAGGTGCTTCAGCAGAACTTAAGCATCTCTATAAACTTGTCGTAAAAAATGAAGACATTGCAAGTCTGTTAGTTTCAGAGGGCATAAAATGGAAATTTTTGCCACCTAGGGCACCCAATTTTGGTGGCCTCTGGGAAGCCGGCGTAAAATCCTTCAAGTATCATTTGAAGAGAGTGATAAGCGTCTCAAAACTTACGCTGGAGGAATTTTTAACTGTAATTACTCAAATTGAGGGCATCCTCAATTCACGACCTCTCACTCCCTTATCAACTGATACAGACGATTTCCAGGTATTAACTCCCGGCCATTTCCTGTTAGGAAAACCCATAAATGCTATCCCTGAGCCAGACCTAACTGATAAAAGAGAAACCCTTCTTGATAGATGGCAAAAAACTCAGAGATTGGTTCAAGTCATATGGAAACGTTGGCAAAATAGCTATTTGAGTCACTTACAACAGAGGACTAAGTGGGTATTTAAAAAACCTAATATTATTCCTGGTATGATGGTTTTGATTAAAGATCCTCAACTCCCGACGTGTAAGTGGTTATTGGGTAGGATTATTAAGTCCATTCCAGGCCCTGATGGAAACGTTAGAGTGGTTGACGTCCGTACCCCAAAGGGTAATTTTAGGAGACCACTTTCAAAAATTAGTGTTTTGCCTATTGAGAACAATCTTCGTATCCTGGAGGGTAGCTAAGTGTATTACAGTGTTAGTTGTATCTTTGTGTATTTTAATTAACTTAAGCTTTCAATTTAAATAGTGTACTCAATTGTATCTTTTGTGTAATTTAAGCTTTAAATTTTGAATTAACTTTCAATTGTGTTTACATCTATTTAACACTTTTATATTGTTTGTATATATAATGGTTGTTAATTTCTATGTGTAATATTTTAAATATTTCTAATATTTCAACGCCGCGGGGGATGTTCCGTATTGTGCTTACTCGCCTTTGGCGAAGGAACTCCCGCCAACTGGCAACCCTTTTGTACCTCTCAAAAAAGAGAGAGCGCCAGAATCTTTTTAGTACTTGAATAAAGTTGTTGTGTATGAATATCGCATCCTCGCTTTCTCGAACCATACGCTACGCTTCATTATTGAAATAAAAAATACCCCATATTTAGCCTCCTCTAAACATTCTCGCATAACCTATAATAAATATTTTACCCTTGAGAATGACTTACATGACATTTGTTTGCTATAGCTATAAAATATTAACCTTTCACTTGGATTTAGCATTTCAACGGAATCTATGGTCTCCTCAGCGAGTTCTTTGGAGATGAATCCTTAATAAATAGATGCGGTTGAGATTATTTTTTTTTATTTTTGATAATTTTAATATTTTTATAACCATACCGTAGGTGTAAACCATAACCTAACCAGTTTCATTGCAATCGGATGAACGGTTTAGTTATGCATAAGAGACATAACAGACAAACATTTCTTTTTATTTATATAGATAACTGAATTCAGTGAAATTAATTTGTTGTCATTTTTATTAACAGAATCAGCTCAAGGTTTTCGATGAACCTTTGTTAATAACATTTCTACCGCTTTGATTACTTAATATTATAATAATTTAATTCATTCATTTATCATCTTACTAATAAAATTAATCTCTCTACTTTCAGTAGCATATAGAATGTTTTGAGTTATTGGTGATGATTGAATTTATATATATTAAATAATTGGCTTTTTTAAGACATTTAATGCTAATGCATTTTATTAAAGAAAATAATATGTTTCTTTAAACACAATAATAAAAAAGACTCAAGGGCATATTTATTGTTCTTGTCCTGGTAAATGAACAATCAAAAATTCACTATCGTGATGTAATTTGCGATAGATATAACCAAAGTATTCCTCAAATTCAGATAGTAGATTTATATTAAAATCAAAATAATTGTTATTTGTGCAAAAGCTATAGAATATAATAAAGAATGAAATGAACCTAAAGCTAAGAATAATTTTGGAATGCAAAGAAGTTATGGTTAAAAATGTGCATTTTTTCTACAAATACAAATCTTTTTATTTCTAAAACCACTTATAAGTAAAAAAAGTATTTCACCAATAATAAAGCTTTTGGTACATTTCATTATCCATATTGTTTGAAACACGCGATGATATTTTTGCGTAGATCCCACTATTTGTTTTTGAAATATCATGTTAACGGTAAAGACATTTTGTGAAAATTGAAGTTAAAAACAAATTTTAGCTGAAAAATATCTTTCACTTAAAATCATCATGGTTGGCAGGACATGCCTGATTTTTCCTGTTTAAATAAACTGTTTTTTTTTTAAAGGATAAACTCTTTTTGAAAGGGTAAAGAATAAACTTCATGAAATAACAATTTTTTAAAAATTTCGCCATTGTGGTCGATAATCAGTGTTTTTTACGTAGTCGGATACCTTAAAAGGAAAGTGTTTTTCTGTAGTTTTATAAATACACGCCGCTTAGAATTTCACGAGTGGCATTTCCTTTAAAAGCGATTTAATATGAAACTTTGTACGATGCGAAATGTTAATTTATATCTATATAAAAGAATTTTTCTGTTAATTTTGGTGGTAAATAATGTAATGCTACTGGGATGTTCAGCGGAGCCCCCGGTTTACATAGGCTACCTCCAAGGTACTGGTGCATAAAAGTCTGGGCGTCGTAACTGTCCTTAGCTGTGAAGAGTAACGAATAATGCTAGGATATTCATAGTTATTATTATTATAGAAAGGCTTCGTTACCTGATTAATACACTAATAAAATGTAATTGTGTATTCTGGTAATTTTTAGTACCAATAATAACTTTAAAAAGTATAAAATGACTGTAGCTTCATATATATAAATATATATATTTTAGTTTTATCGAGAGTAAAATAATGCATAAAATTGAAAATAGTTATTGAAAGAAAATTTCTAATGAAACTTTCTTTTAAACGTGAAAGTATTAAAAAATGGGCTAAAGTGTTTAAAAAATTTTATTTGCAAATATTTTCTAATTTACGGCATTGAAAATGAATTTGTCTATTTTTATTATATGGGCATTTTAAAAGACCGGAAAACTTGCATTTGAAATGTTAAAGAAAATGGTGTGACATTTAAAATTTAACAATAAATGACAAACAACATGATAGATAAGGCAAAAAGAAAACAAAAATTAATATAGAGATTAAGAAACTCGGCATGTTGAAGATGCTTGTCAAATAGTATTGGAATTGGCAACTAAAGTAAACGGTTAACAAACACGTATTAAGAAATTGCAATCATGTATTTTGTCTAAGAGCAGCTGACATTAATCAGAAACGAAGAAATCAAATGGGACTGAGAATTCAGACGTTGAATTAAAAAATCGGAATTCTAATAAAATTTCTAAAGCTAATTTAACATAAACAAAAATTCAGTTTGAAAATGAAAACTCATTAATTCGAAAATAATGTAGTCATTTTTAATAACCGATTTTGCTCTTGAATATTTTGGTTAGCAAAAAATAATTTAAAAAAAAAATTTGCGCTATAGGATCAAGCAAATTATTGCGTTTATCTCCAAAAAAAAATTCTCAGCAATTTAAAATAATAACAAAAGTACAAATGAAACATCTACGATTGAAAATGAAAAGTCATGTGAGAACATTATTTTTGAGTCATTAATATATATATATATATATATATATATATATATATAAATTAACAAAAAAAGACAACCTAATCAAAACAATAATCAATAGAAAAAAATAGTCAATAGAAAAAGAATCCGGCCTGAAAACTTCGTCAGGAGCCACTTTCAAGCAAGGATTCCTAATAAGGGATTTTTTCTGTGAGGCATCGATGGACAATGGTCAAAAGTATTGACACCTCGTGGCCCGAAAATCCCCCGAAAATGAAGGCAAAAGAGACATACCAATTTTAACAGCAAAAGACAAAAACAAAGCAAAACATCAACAAATGAAACAAATATATATACAAAAGGTAAAACCACATAAGAAAGATCATAATTAATTAAGAATTTTAATTCTTAAAACTTGTTTAATCAGTAATGATTTTTAGTTTCGATTCCGGTTGTGGTTTCGTTTCCGTAGTTACTTCTGTTTCTGTTTCGTTTAAATATTTCTTTCATTTTTTGAACTTTTAGCGTGTAATTCTGAATTGAGTTTTAATTTCGATTTCGACCTATTTGGTTTCGTTTTAATTTTGTTGATCAAGAAATGTGTTTTGATTGTTTTAATAATTTTATGATTATATATATATATATATATATATATATATTCAAGACTTTTCCTTTGAATGTAATCGATTACCTTAAATTAATTCAAAAGGTCTTCTTATTTAAAAGGAAATGCCTACTTTTTTATTAATAAGAAAGATTGTTACAGTAAAAATGTTCTTTTCATTCCTAATACATCTTGTCTTTACAGAATTAATGAATTCGCATCTAAAAATATGGCTTATTGTCTAGAAACAGTTGATAATTCTATTTTCATACCACAATATCTCAGATTAAAATGTTAAAAATCTATGATCACAAAAGTCAATATTATAAATATATATAATCGCGTCTAATTTAAAAATCGATTTTTTTTCTCATATAAATTGAAATTTAAAAATAAATATGTCTTTCTTTTCTGTTTCTTAAATCCTGACAGTTTTATAGCAAAGAAGTTTACTTGATAGGTGTAACGCCATTCTCTAGGAAATAATTAAGTTAACTATAGTGCGTTGCTTGATATTAAAATATTAAGAATTTTATGTTTTCGGAATTCACTGTCAAATTTTATGCTGAAATTTTAAAGTAATTCGAAATCTGTTGTAATTTAAAATTTTAATTTTCTTTCTTTTATTTTAATTTTTTTTTTCTTTTCACCTCCCAAAAACACATAGAAAAAACACCCCAAATTTTTCATACATACTGTGAAATAAATTCTGATTGTACTATTTTAATTTAAAATGACTTAACATCATCCAATTTCTTAAATTTTCTTTACAAAAATAATTAAAATTGTTGCTAAGAATTTATACAGAGGGAATTTTTTTTAAATCTCACTTTGATAAATGGTAATTTTAAGCTACGTCAAAGAAGTTAACCATCATCGTAGTCCGTTACTTGAGATTGAAATGTTCAGAATTTTTTGTTGTCGAAAATCACTGTTAATTTTCAGAAAAATATGTTAAAGTAATTCGTAATCTTTTGTAATTTAAAATTCAAATTTTCCTTGTATTAATTTTTTTTCCTTTCATCCCAAAAAAACACAAAGTGAAATGTCATTCGTCCCGATTTTTTCTTGCATATTGTTAAAGAAATTCTGATTATACTATTTTGATTTAAAGGTACTTAACATCATCCAATTTCTTACATGCAGAATTTCTTTTCGAAACAAATTAAAACTGTTGCTGAGAATTTACCCTGTGGGAAAAAATTTAATCTCACCTTCATAAATAGCAATTCAAAACTCTGTCAAAGAAGTCTGGAAGAATATGTGCCATGCTTTACTTTTTTAACATTTTTACCCTATTTAATTGTGGTTGTGTATTGCTCAGATGAAATTAAAAAAAAGTAAGAAAAGAACTAATTTCCTAGAACTTGACTTTTGAGTTATAAAATTTCTTTTGTAAGAAAAAAAAACAATGTTTTTCCTTTAATTAGAAACATTTCTAATCTAATTTTTTAGTTTCTAACATGATTTTAATTAAATTTTCACCTTGGCATATCAAAAGTAAAAAAATCGTTTGGGAAATCAGACTTCTATTTTTATCCCTCTATTATTTTATGATTTTTGTATATTTAATGGATACGTTTTGTTAGCTGTAAAAAATTGTTAAAAATATAACATTTATGTGTACATTTTGAAAAGTCAGACTAACTGTTAAATACAATTTAAATGCATATAAATAAATAAATACATTTTTGTGACAAGCTCATGTACGGAAACACGTTTGTATTAAAGGAAAATAAAAATAAATTTAAAAGTTTTAACTCTTAAAAATAAATAATTACTGTAGGTGAAATATTTTCTAGGGATGAACTAAATCTACTTTGTTACAATTAAATCAAGAATTTTTGAGGCATTTATATCAAAATTAACAGGGCATCAAACACACTTATATTTGAATTGAGGATTTTCATACTTCATTAATGCATTATTCATTTGTTCGATTAATTAAAAAAATATATTATATTATATGGCTATATAAGCAGATTGATACATATAAATTGAAAGCATATGTGAATTTTAGTATATGCAAACTTTTTCTCTAAAATTTAATATTTAATAGTATTTAGTTTCGAATATTAATTTCATTTAGGCAAAAATAATAAGGAAATTTAGGTGATTGTCCAAATAGTGTAAAACTTATACTGTATTAAAAACACAAAAAAAATTCTCAATGATTTTGTTGTTTTCTTTTTAAAATTTTATTTTGGAAAAAAAAATCCTAAACTCAATTTTGGAAATAAACAAAACAAAGGGAAAAATTCATTAGATTTATTAGTTTCATTTAAAAACTTTAATCTATTATACAAGGAATTTTTCATCGTACACTTTTATTTGAATGAACTTTTAACCATATTTTTTTTACCAAAAATTATGTAACTAATTTTTAATGCTATAATGCTTTTAGAACTGTTTACTTACCTTATCTATTTTTAAACATTTTTCAGTTTAACAAATGACATATACAGTTAATAAAAATTTCTATTATTAATATTATTAGCTTCATCTGTAAAAAAAAATTAAAGAAAAGATAACTTTAGAAAACTATAATAATATTTATGAAAAACAAAATCAACTAGAGAATAAAAATTAAAAAATAATTAAAAAAAGGAAATATTTTAATTTTAATTCTTTCTTGAAGAGTTTCTAAGGTATCCGATTACGATCAAAGAAAACGTTTGAAAAATGCGATAGTTTTAAAACTATTTAAGGCTATTTTCTTAGACGTATTGTAAATTATATTACAAAATACTACAAATGCAACAAAATTATTTAAAAAAATAAAATATGTTTTGAGAAATAAGGAAACTTACAGTAAATTCTCAGGAAATTTAACAAAAATGATTAACACTCTTCACAAAATTGCAATAAATATTTGAATACTAATAATGTAATGAATAATATTTGGAACTGGATAATAGGTCAAGCCTTTCTTTACCTAGAAAAATTACTTTGTTTTAGTAAGAAGATAGAATTCACTACAAGAAATAACAATAAAAAGTATTAGACAATATGGCCCGTAACCCGTGTTTTTATTAAATTTCTTCTTTATATTTAAATTACTAAATTTAAGCAATATTCTGAAAGTAATTTATCTCAATTTAACCAAGCACGAGTAAGTGGAATTTAAATTAAAGGCATCTTAATTCTTCTGCTGTGAAATTTAATTTAACTACAGCTATTTTGTTATCTTCGTTAGAAGGTACCTTTCATTAATTTTACTAGCTGCCAATGCGGGAGGGAAAGAAAGAGGGATTAAATTGTTTACGTGCTTTTCGTCGAAGTATTCCCTCCAGCTTGCAATCGAATAACACTAGAAAAGACTTCATTGCCCCAAGGAAGTTAGTCAAATGACTCAAAATGAAGAAGAGGGATTATTGTGAAACTATTAACTTCCTCCAGTGTTTTCAAGATTCGCCAAGAAACTTATTAGCAGCTTTGAACTTTTGACAAGGAATTTGCAGCTTTAGAATGGCTTGTTCATAATAAGATCAATTAGGAATGTGTAGGAACTAATGGTAATTTAATGAAAAGTTTGTATCAAAGTATATGATTTTTTAAATAATTATTTAAACAAGATAGTTAAATGAAAATATTATTTGTGAAAAGACTGTTGTTCTCAAATATATTTATTTGAAATCAAATTACATAACAGTTAAATATATAGAAAGCTAAGAGTTTAATAAAACAAATAGTAAATGTTTAATAGTGAGAATGAAAAATATGTATCTAATGAATAAAATGATCTGTAAATTAATGTGGATACTTATGCATGTTTTAGAGAGTAATTTAAAAATGCATTGTATTTATTTTTAATGATACATTTATTAATTTACTAGTTTCAACTGCAATGATGTTCATAAATGAAACTGCCTGTTTTTAATTCAATAATTAATTTTTGCTTTTAATTTAATAATTAATTTATC
>JAPMOQ010038879.1:0-13665 GCA_026543055.1 Argiope trifasciata
GAATATTTTAATTGTTCAAATCTGTAAAACTAAATAATCAACTCTTGTTGGAAATATAAATGCAAAATGATTAAAGGTAAAAAAAAGATATTTTTTTTATTTATCCAAAGATTACAAGATTAAGTACAAAATATATTTTTCAAAATTACGATTAATTACAAATTGGCAAAATAATTATTGTTTTTTCAACTGTGACTACGCAAGGGATACATTCAAAAAGTAAAAAAAAAAAAATTAAAAATATATCCAATCTGTCATTGACAGCAGTTAATTTTCATATCATTTGAATTTCCAAAAACAATGTTGTTACAGACCTGTAGAGACAAACCATCAGATTTCTTCTGAGGACGGCTATTATCACTTTATTTCTAAGCATTTTTCGATAGAGCAAAGCGAAAGTTATGATATGTACCTGTGAATATTATAATGTAGCTTTAAAGAATTGGTTAATTCTTTGAAAGCTAAGGAGTTATCACAAAAATTACTTGACAGTAAGAACTGTATGTGTTATTATAATAGGAAATCTCTTTCCCGGGACAAAATGGCATCAGCTAAAAATTTCTGAAATCCCTGCTTATTTTTACCGAAAACATTTCAATTTTTAATGACAATTTATTAAATCAGAATATCCTAACTAATTGAAAAATAGCCAAAATTATTTCAATTTCGAAACCAATATACGAAGTAAAGAAACGTTGCCCTTTCACTCAGTTTCACTGACTGAGATGATGTGCAAAATATTTCAAAGAATCAAGCTATCAAATTCTTGCAATCAAACTTTATCCTCAATCATGCTGAGTTTATTCTTCACACAGATTGGAGTTATATCTAATATATTATTCATCAAAGCATTGTTAATGCAAAAATTGATTTCAAATTTATTTTAAAGATTGAATCTAACATTACACCAGCGTCTAGAGATCACCTTGCAACAAAGATTATATACCTTAGTTTCTGTTTTAACCTTGTTAGAAATATTTACAATTTTATTATTATTATTATTATTACAACTTTATTCTTATTATTTTTTACAACTAAAAATGTTACTTGCAAAAAAACTCTACCCTGAGGAACTCTTGAAGAAATCTTCCTGACTGCTTAATTTTATTGCGTTTCCATATATGAGATTTTTGAGTTTCGTTTCGTTTAGTTATTTTAACGTCCCGTAGTAAAGCAACACTACGGCTATTTGGGGCTGGACTTGGTAGTTTTCGTAGGTCAAAAGACGAGGACGACACCAGAGCTGGTACAAACCTCACCACACCAGCGGAAAGACATTAGGCCTGAGGGATTGAAAGTGCAAAACACCCCCTTGCACGACGGTTTTTCGGTGGAATCGAGTCCCGAACCTGAAACCCTCCGGCTTAAAATTATACCAGAAAAGTTTTCAGCTAAGAATTGGCTACGGTTATAAGATCACAGTTTAGGATCTGGAGGGTTTCCCGTCTGAGACCTGATTTCACCGAAGAACCGTATTTTGGTGAGTGCCAAATCCGTCGGGGCCAAACATCCTCCCACTGATGTGGTGCGGTGGAGAGAAGAGAGGTAAAAACTCAGGCGTTGTCCTTGTCATCTGATCATGATTCAAAATTTGGAGGCTCGTCTCAAAATAGTCTTAGTGGTTTAAGCTAACAATTTTTCATATGAAAAGGAATTTTGGGATAGACATTTCCATACTGAAAAAGAATTAATATCTTAATGTGATAAAGTTAATAGCCTGGGAATTCCTTTTGCTCCAAAACTTTCATTTAAACATCTCTTTGATTTTCTAGAGAAGAATATTTTCCTGAAAAATGAACTCCATTAAAGTATTAGTTGAAACTAAATCATATGTAAACTAATTTTAAAATTGCCAAAATCATTTCCATTTCTGAATCAAATAAACCAAATAAAAAAACGCTACCCTTCCGCCCAGTGACAATGATTTATATGAAGTACAAAATGTTTGAAAACATTGTGCTCCATAAGGCCATCAAGATTTAACCTCCATCATACTGAGTTTATTCCTCAAAAAGATAGAAGCTATATCTAAAATATTATTCATTATAACATCATTAACGTAAAAAGGATTTAACATTTTTTGAACGATTAAATCAGACATTACAGCAGCATATAATATAATTTAACGCGGAGAGACCACCTTACATCAAGAGCCAAGCATCTTAATTTAAGAGAAAACGTTATTAGAAATATTTATAATTTTTATTTTAGTTTTTTTTTATGTTACTTTTTGCCAAAAAAACTCTTTCCTCAGGAAAGCTTCAAGAAAGCTTCCTGGGTTTTATTTTTATTTTATAGCGTTTACATGTATGTTATTTTTGAATTAATACCATCCGTTGGTTCCTGTTATGTGAAAACAACTGGGATTTTGCTTCTAATATTTAACTGTAATATGAATTGGAAAATTGATAATATCCAATAATCCTTACAAAAAATTGAATGTTCGTGTAAGATGTATAACAACTTACAAATAAACCAGAAAAGTTTTCACCTAAAAATTGGATACGGTGACTTGGTGGTAAGATCTCAAGGTAGGAAAAGGATCTTTAATTGTTTGAGATTTCATTCCACCAAAGAACCGTTTCGTAAGTGGATCAGGTGTGAATCAAATGCGTCAGGATCAAACATCCTTCCAATATTAGGGTGTTATTTCATGTGTTGCCATGGCGAGAGGAGGGATGGTACTTCTGGTTTCGTTCTCCTCATCTTTCATGGTTTAAAACTTCGAGGGTCCGCCCCAAAATAGTTTTATTTTTCTCTTTAAATTGTAAAATTAATATAATTAAACTAAATAATGCAAAATTTTTTACATGAAAAGAAATTTTTGGATAGACATTTCCATACTAGTGATGAATTAATATTTTAATATAATAAAGGTAATATCCATGGATTTCCTTTTTCTCCAAACCTTTCGTTCAAATATCACTCTGATTTTCTGGAAAAGAATATTTTTCTGCCAATTGAAAGCCATTAAAGCATTAGCTGGCTATTTTTAGGAGGACAGTTTCCAGCATCTTATAGAAATATCAAGTGCAATAACTAAAAGTAAATTAGGATGTGGCAAACATATTTTTCGCGTTTCTTGAAATTCTAATCCCTTTGCAAGCTATATATGTGTTTAAAATTCCACTTGCCAAAGCTAGATCAATCCGCATTCTTATCTAGAGGACACTCAAATACCTTTAAGCGACAGATTTTAAATTCAGTTCATTAGTTCACATTACACATGCAACATTTGGTGAGAATTCTGCCTTAAAACATCAACACCCCAGAGCCCTATTGTTCGATGTGTACCGAAAAAATTGTTTCCCCTTGAAACCATTTCTGTTCTCTTTCTTCAATCTTAAAATTGTAACGCACTTCAATCATTTCATATAGCATGCATTCATTAATAGTTAACGTGGAATCTGTAGGATTCATATCTTGGATTACTTATATAGTCCACAGTGAGTATCTTTGTCCTATTTATCATGTTTTTTTCATAATCAAATAGTAAAAGAGATTTAACTAATCAAAAAATGTTTGGTATTGTCTGGTCATTAGTTAGAGAGAAAATTGAAATTTTCGAAAACGAAAATTTGTAAACGAAAATAAGTAAATCCGAGAAATGAAATCTCGATAATTTAAATCAAGCACCACGTGACATCATTTTTCAGATTATGGAAATGACCGAGCAAGCTCAGGTGTCCTTCTCGTCATCTGACCGCGGTACAAAATGACGATGCTAGTCCCAAAATAATCATCGTGTTGCTTTCAAACCTGATGTTATGGTAGCTAAAGATTTATTCAAGACCACTTTTCAGTTCCAATATTTACCATTTCAAACTAAAATCTTACCGAATGAAGTCATAAGAAAGCCTTTTCTAGCTCTAAAAACATCTGCAAGAACCAATAAATTTTTGATTACAGCGAAGGAAGCAAGAAAACAAGGAATTATCAATGCTTGCAGTTATTAATAGAACAGCAGGAAACAGATATCAGACTGATCTCAACAATATTTTTAAAAGCATTTTTTGTAAATTTGAAAGCCCTTATGAATTTTAATGATAAATCACTTAAAAAAATTGAATTTATCTAGTAAACTTTGTTCTTCTCTAAAAATAAAATTAAATCGCTAGAACTTGTTTAGAACACAGGCTATGCTGGCAATCCGCAAAGCAAAGATTTAGATACTTTTGCTAGAAGAGCGCAAACTTCTAAAGATTTAAGAGGCTATCCCAGGAATATATTTTCATGAAAACCAAAAATGTAGCTCTTAGTACAAAATTTAAGGATTAAAAAGAGTGACTATAGTACATCTTTTTCACAGTTGGCAAACATCAAACCTAGACATCCTTGATATCCTTTTACTCGTCCTAATTTCACGCTCTCGCATTGAAATATTTCCATTCCACAAAAGGCTGTTTGTGTTCGTTCTTTCTAGTTAACTCGAACGTCTTTCTTAGAATGAAATTAGAGTTGTTGAACATATTGTTTTTTTTTCTTGAAATATATATATATAAACCTTCATAATTTTTATAAGCATCTCTCAGCTCCAGTTGCCTTTTGATAAAAGCTTTCATTGTCCATTTTCTTTTTCTTGGTTCTTTAATCTAATGGAAGTTTCAACAAGATATGTAATATCGTCGTCTGATTTCTGCAGCAACTTTATTATTCTTCATTTTCATTGGACAAGTTTTATTCTTTGTATTTTTTGTATTGCCATGGTTTTCATGAATTTAGCTTTGCTTTCTTTGTTTGTCTTTTTGATCTCCTAAAGTTTTGTTTTCATTCATCTTTCTCTGTACAATATCTTTAAAGATTTTTCTCAACAAAGTATTTCTTATTCGGAGTCGATTAAAATGGAGATGAAGCAGCCAACTTGCCACTAGCATAATTTTAAAAGCATAGCTGAACCGAAATGAAAATGAAACCATGAAAACTAACAGAACCGTCGCAAACATAATACTCAAAGACTTCATAAAGTTATGATTAAAACAATTCTTTTTCTTACCATGCTTCAAAATTTAAGCAACGTTCACATGAAACTCACTATTGCGCGCAGTAGAAGGCCACGCCTACATCAGGAAAGGGGGGCAATTGGGCAAAGGCAGATTGGTATCTGAATGGGGCAACGTATTTGTCATTATCAAATTGGAATCGTGTGATCAATTTGCAGTACGCGTGATCTTCTTTATGCGCAATAATTGGTCTCGGGTGAATTCTATTTTAAAAACAACAATATTTAAAACAGCTTTTGCATTTGGAAGAAGAGTCTTTCTGATTAAACGAAGATAACGATAAGGCTAGTAATCTCCATCGAAAAATCAGTTGATTAATGAAGTATTGGAATAATATATTTTATCGTTATATATCCTTCAGCCCTTGTTTTCTTAACAGAATAATAACGGTCCAAATCAGGAATTTTACGAGTTTTTAAAAGTTACAAGTCGCTTCAGGTAAGTTATATTTTAAATAAGGAATCGAGGCACCGGTTTTTGTCACAATGTACAAATTTTATATTTTTAATAATTAAAAAAAATATACAGAAGTATAATTCAGAAGTGTGAAAAAAGCTGATGTAAATCTTTTTCGAAGAAATGTAGAAAAAAAATTAATTTTAACTGCGACATGCAACGATTTTTGAATATTTGCGATTATCGCCATTGAATTCTACAGAACGCCTAAACTTTTATGTTTTCTCAAAGGACAACATTTAAATACTTGTTATACAAAAAATTAGTTTTATAGTACAAATATTTCTGTCTGAAGAATGCAAAATGGTATCGAAATGAGAAATACCAGGGATATTAATTTTTAAATAAGGTGAAAAGATTTGAAGAAATGCATATAAAGAAAAGTAAATAGATTATTCAATCATCTGTTCTTTTCGTAGAAAACATAGGTGAATGGAGTAGTATTAAATATGGACGAAAAACAACAGGACCATTCACCAGTTTATCATAAAGAAGCACTATTTCAGTGTGAAATATGTGGAGTTAAATGTAGAAATGAAGATGCTCTAAACAGTCATTCATTAAGCCATTCAAACCTTAAAACCCATGTATGCGAAACTTGTTGTAAAGCGTTCAAAATGAGATTTGATTTAAAAATACATTTACTCACATACAAAGGAAAAAATTTGTAAATGTGAAGTTTGTGGAAAATATTTCACCGATGAAAAGTCATTAAAGAAGCATTTACGTATTCATACAAAAGAGAAAGATTATATCTGTGAAGTATGTGGCAATAAATTCAGGTATAAGAGTAATTTGACAAAACATTTGAGGGCGCACACAAATGAAAAGCCATATGTCTGTGAAGTCTGTAATAAAGCATTCAAACGGAACGGCCATTTAACACGTCATTTACATACTCATACAAAAGAAAAACCTCATGTCTGTGATGTCTGTAATAGAGCATTCAGTCTAAGGAGTTACTTAACAATTCATTTGCGTTTTCATTCAAAAGAAAAGCCTCATGTCTGTGAAATATGTGGCAGTAAATTTATTAATACATCTTGTTTGAGAAAACATTTACTTACTCATACAAAAGAAAAACCTCATGTCTGTGAAGTCTGTAATAAAGCATTTAGTCAAAGGGGTAGCTTAACAATTCATTTGCGTATTCATTCAAAAGAAAAACCTCATGTTTGCGAATTATGTGGCAATAAATTCAGTGATCCATCTTGTTTGAGAAGACATTTACGTACGCACACAAATGAAAAGCCTTGTGTCTGTGAAGTCTGTAATAAAGCATTCAGTCAAAGGAGTAACTTAACAAATCACTTGCGTATTCATTCAAAAGAAAACCTCATGTCTGCGAAGTATGTGGCAATAAATTCAGTGATCCATCTTGTTTGAGAAGACATTTACGTACGCATACAAATGAAAAGCCCTGTGTCTGTGCAGTCTGTAATAAAGCGTTTAGTCAAAGGAGTAACTTAACAAATCAGTTGCGTATTCATTCAAAAGAAAACCTCATGTCTGTGAAGTATGCGGCTGTAAATTCAGTGTTATATCTTGTTTGAGAAAACATTTACGGACACATAGAAATGAAAACCCTATGTCTGCCAAGTCTTTAATAAAGCATACAGCCCAGTCAGCCATTTAACAAATCATTTTCTTACTCATTTCACAGAAAAATGCCATGTTTGTGAAGCATGTTAAAAATCATTCAGAGATGCTTTAACAAGACATTTACGTCCTCATACGAATATAGAAATTTAACTTTTAACGAAAAAAATTATTTTACATTTATTTTTTGTAAAATTAAAAGGAACACAAATATCTATGAATTGAATGGAACTGATTTTTACGCAAAATAAATCACATACTTTGTGAACTCACTGAGAGGAAAAATTTAAATATTTTGAAATATAATATAAATGCATGCATTTCTTAAAGAGTAACGAGGGATCTGCATATAGAATCTTTCGGATATTTCGTGGTGCATATAACTATCTTTATACTCATTATCATGTTCTTATTTGATGACCTAATAATAAAGGAGAATTCACTATTCAATAACCGGCATTGTCTGGTCATTATTTATACAGAAAATTGAAATGTTTGGAAAACGAAAATTTAAAAATGACTAATAAACTTATTATTAGAGCACAAAGTAAACCCGGACAATGAAATCTGAATATTTTAAATCAAGCGCCGATTTACTTCCTTCTTTAGACTATAGAAATTAACCAAGTGGGTCCAGTGGCCAGTTCAGAAAAGGTAATTTTTTTCTTTTCATTTATTATGTATCATTAATTATGTTATTGAACATGTTTACATTCATTTGAAAGAAATAGTCACTACAAAAGCACTGAACAGTATATTTTTAAAAAGTCCAAGTCTGTTATGAATAATAGTATCAATTGATTTTAAATAACAAATCGCGTTATGTTCCAATGTTCAATAAACTTATTAGAATGTGTGAACTGCACTTCCTGATTTTTCATGGTGTTTGGCTACCATAATACTTTGTAATACTTTTCGATTTGGTTACTTGCCTAGGATATCTTTTGTTAATTTTATATGTTAGAATTTCCAATTAAAAATTCAAAACTATTAATGATTACTTTAAATTATATACTAAGCCCATTTTTAACCCTCGTCAAATAATGTAGAATCAAAAATGTAACCAAAAAAATTATTAAATAATGAATTCTCTATTTGCTGAAGATTATCATGCCGATACAAGATTGAGTTATTAAAAAAAAATTTGCATTTTATACTTGTGTTTCTTAAAATAAATTTTCACTTCAGTCTTATGTTCTTTATATTAGAGGTTCTAAAAATTGTTTGTAATAAACAATGTTTTAAATTGAATTTTGAATTTATTTGTTATTTTTACAATTTCCAAATTTATAATATGATCTTAAAATCTGCTCCAATTAATAACGTTTCTTTCCTTAAATAGTTCTAGTTTGAGTCGTTTTACCTCTTTCTAAAATAAGCAGTACTTTTTATTTCTCTTAATTACACAAAGAACCTACGGAAATTTTATGTAATGAGTTAAAGTTTATTTAGGATTCAAATTTTACAGATTGAGGTTCCCTAAACTTTGGTACTTGCAATTGAAATTTAACTGTTACTCTGAAATGATGATAGAAAATAAATTTATTAGTTAAATTTAATTATTACTTTCATAAACGAAATAAATTAAAAATTCAAGTTATTCACTGTAAAAACTTCTGTTGCATCAGAAGTCCTTAAATATATAACTCGAGAGGTCGATTTATGCTGTTCTAGTTTCAAAGCATGTTGCGAATAATTTGTGTATAAATACTCTCTAATTTGAATGATTGAAAAAAGACATATTTGGATTTACTTAGTGCTCATAAAACAAACTTTAATATAATAACAAAATACTTAGAATTGTATACAATTTGAAAGTTATCAGATGTAAATTAATGAAAGAAATTCCTTTTGGATAGCTATATTTAATAAACAATATTATAACATAAATTGTTATATTATTAGTGACTTAAGTTCCTATTTTGAAAGTTGCGAAAATATCTCTCTTATTCTTCAACTGCTTCTGCATTCCAAATTTCTTCTTTGGATTTCAAGTACTTTCGATTTTCGTATAGTCAACTGCAAAAAGAAAATCATGTCTATCTCAACTTTTCTCGAGATACTATAACTCCTTATTCAGTTAAGCGATGGTTGATTTCTATTATGTATCAGGCTGAATAAAATTTGCGAAAGAGCTCAAAGCGTTGGAACCGAATGTAAAAATCAGATTTCGAAATATGGTGCACTTTCAGCTACTCTGAAGATATTTCTCATTTGTAGTAAATATTTTAAACAAATTCCATGTAAAAAATACAAAAATAAAATTATGTATGAATAAGGAGATCAGCTTTATAAGATTTTAAATATTCTAAAAATTTATTATTTTATGATATTAATATGAAATGATACAGGAGAATTTGGTATAGACAACATATATGTATATATTTGTTATATTAATATATAAATTAAATATTTGAAGTGGATTGATCTCGATCATTCTACATGCGTATAAACAGTAAGCTCCATCGATAATCGATAAGCTATCAGTTTCAAACTGAGGTAAGCTGCTTATTTCTAATAAATCCAATTACAGGATTAATGTAAATTAGTAATTCTTTACATTTTAACGACAATATTGTTATATTTTTCAACTTATATGCTTATTATTCATTCGCATAATTTTTATTCATGAATTTTTTTTATTTCTATTTTTCCAACTGAAACAGTGAACGAAGTTATTCTTGATGACAGCATTTCATCATTACACACATTGTTCCTAAGATGCTATATTTCTGCTCGTAGATATGTCTACTTCATATCTGGTCGACTACCTGGAGTAACAGCTGTTAGAAGATGATTCCGCCGTTTCGTATTCAATGTATATCGCTTAAAACAACAGGTATATCTACAAGCCCAGACAACCAGTTAATGTTCAACGAGAGGGCTTTTAAGGAAAGTCCGAAATTACATAATATTTCAAGCGATCAAATGTTATTCGAAGGCGTCAAATAGTATCCTCTGATAACTGCGATCATATTCCTTTTACAATATATATATATATTCATATATATGAACCTTTATAGATTTTACCTTTTACTTTGATGTTAATTTTTAAATTTAACTTTTTAGTATAAATTCTGATGTTTTTGTGTGTAATTGATTCCATCACTGATAAAATAATGTTCTGTCTCAATGTTATGCATTCTTTTATACACCTACATTCTAATACACCAATGATAGTTGCTGCTAAATTCATGCTTAAGCTTCTCAGAAAATAAAAATCAAATGTGTTATCATTTGGCTAGCTAAAATTTGGCTGGCTAGAGAGCACTTTAATGGTGCATCAGAAGTTAATGTACATAGTGCAAATTTCAAAAGTTTTAAAATAATTAAATTTACTTTAAATTTTATTTAAATTACTTTCTAACAATCAGTTTTTTAATATTAATAACTGATACTGCTCATATGTAATTTTTTCCTGATCTTAATTATTTGAGAATACATTTATTTTTTTAATGATTTTCGATTTGAAAGAATCATGTTGTTTAGATTTTTAAACGATATGTATGTTGTATTCTTGCCACTGATTGATTGGATCCAAAATTCGATACAAAATATTTCAGTTTTAAATCACACACAATATTTCTTTTGCCTTTCTTACTGTGCTCATTTGAAATTTCTTGTACCTGTTCAAGTTAGCAGATTTATAGATTATTCTATAATAAATTGATTTTAAATACAATTATGCTGATTTCCCGTATTTGAGGATAGTTTTACCTATTCAAACATACAGAATTTTCATTTTGAAATAATCATGTTGTACAGAGTTTTAGTCTACATGCACTTTTTGACATCTTGCCACTGATTGATTTTATCCGAAATTTGGTACAAAATATTTCAGTTTAAAATCCAACATTACTTCTTGTGCCTTACTCATTGTACTCATTTGAAACTTCTTGTACTGGTACAAATTAGCAGATTAATTGATTATCCTATAATAAACTGATTTTAAATGTAATTATAAAACTTTAAATAGGAAAGTTAATTTAATAAATCACGTTTTACAGCAATGTTAAATTGTGGTAAACGGTAAAAATGAACAGACAAATCGATAGTTAACTTGTTGATAAACTGAGCTTAAAATTTGGTTCTGCTTGCAAAATCATTAGCCGAATTCATCCCCCAGCTTAGTTCCTTTTTCATGCCTCATGGGACAATTTCTTAATACTGAGATGGATATTGTTTAATAGATCTGCCGATAATTTGAGACAGATATCAGTTCTGTAGCAAATATCGCATACTATTAATCTTCCATTTATCCGTTTTAATCACTTTCTAACACAGGAATTTATACATTTTTGAGCCTTTCGGCCTCTTTGATCTATTTAGAAGTTCGGTATATGGAATTGAAATACTTTATTGTGAAAGTTTGAAGCTGGAGCAACAGTACATGATCTTTAAAAAGGTAAAATTATATAATTTTTATGGCACAACAATTAAAGAAGTGAATCTGAAATATACTTCTTTCCAAATTGTGACTGTATTCACCACTTCATTTCTATCAGAACCTGATAGAAAAATCCTCTCCCCCATGTGCAGGATAATATTACCCACACTATAATGGCAATTATATCAGTATGTTTTGAAAAATAATAAATATTCATTAAAAGTGATATCACAGTCTTGTTATTTTAAAATCTGGTTTTAAGCGGGGGATCTGTTAAGAAAATTCAGCGTGTAAAGAGTAAAAATAAATTATTCTCTTTTATTTTTCCAAGTCTAAATTGCATTTTAATAATTTTTTGTGATCGTATAAACTATATTTTAAGGAAATGAAGGGTGCATCGATTATGAATGACTTCTAAGAAAAAAGAAATATATTAGGTTTTATAGCGATGTATTTTTATAGGGGGAATTAGAAAATAGAATCGAAAAAAAAAAACAGAGAATTAATTCTTGGAAGTTTCGAAATAGTTCTAGAACCACGAGGCCTAATCTGCAGAAACTGCTCTAAAAAATGAAATAATTTTGAAACTATAAATAATTCTTAAAATATGAACGTAATGATTATAACTACTATATATCTATAAAACGTATCATTAAATGTGGTAAATTTTGTTTAAATTCCAGAAATAAAATTTGAAAGAGTTATTTTTATGATCTAAATATACAACGTACCAAATTTTATCTTCCTCTAATAAAAATTTCTGAAATGTGTACGATAGACATGAAGTTAGAAAACTATATCAAAAGACTTATAACAAATCATTTTTTGTTTCTTCTAATTCTATGAATATATTGCTGAGAAAATATAAAATCTACTTTTCTCTAAATAACTGAATGAGTTATGAGGTCATATCTTATTGCGTTCAGAATTAAGTTTTGAGTATCTTTGTCTGAGTGTGTTTTTAGAGCAACCTTGAGGAATATCAAAAAATTCCTCAATTGATTTCCTTAAAATATTGAAAGTTCCATACCTAGGTTAATGATCACCCAGCTATGAAGGTAAGACGTGGAAATACAAATTTGATTGACAAAGTTGGACTAAAATAAATATATCACTAGAAATAAGCGTTTCAATTTCAGATGTGCGAAGAATTAAAGGAAGAACACAGACATATTAATGCTTTTATAGATTTAAACGAGTCAATTTTGAATTTCAAATTTTAATTAAGGACAATAATTTTATGGAGATTCTAGTTTTCCTTTAATCAAAAACCTGGTGATATGTCCTTCTGTACGATTAAAATTTTAACGTAAAAGAAAGTGTCCCTGATTAATCCAGAGTAACAAAAAAACCGGTTTTGTTATGAATTGATCTGAAAGAGAAAAATCAGAGTGACATATGAGAAGAAAGGAAGTAATAGAGGAGTTTTAATTAGTTATTTATTGACTCTTGTGAATAAGGGAACTACATATATTCGAAAATTGTGGCAAACCATCCAGCTCCATGATTACTTTTAGAAAACAAATTAGTTTGCAAGCAACAGACAAATCTTATGTTTACAAAGTTTGTGGCAAGATTCTATCCATTAGAAAAATAAAAAAAGCCTTTATAAATATATAAATTTCATTGATGTACTATCGCAAAGGAAGGAATTAATGTTGTAAATTTTTTCATAAACTTATTCTGTTTAGAGGTGTGGTTTTTTTCGTACTAAGGTATTTTAAAATACTTTTAGTTACTTATTAAAAAGAATATTCTCGTGCCTCTGTGGTTTATAACAATGGTTTTTGGAACATATATTATTTTATAAATGCATTGTAATATCAAGGGGAAAAGAATATAATACAAAAATGTAAGGAAAATGGCATTTTTTTAATGACCAATTGTTCTTTGATAAATGCTCAAACCATAAATTATAACTATTTTACAATTCTCTAAACTTACTAAATTTAATATTTAAATATTTTATTCATTTAAACAAACCTCATATCTTGAAAAACCAAGCTGAGCAAATTTTGGATCTCTGAATTACATTGTTTTTGGACATTAAGCTTTCACTTAAAATGTTCCTGCAAAAGAAAGGAATAAAATCCTCAAATTCAGTGTTGAAAATTGGCACGTCTAGATATTTTTAGATAAATAGATTACGGAACATTAATTATAACTGTTTATACAATTTCCAACTCTTGAAAAATTTAATAAATTTCAACTCTCGAATGACTG